>CAAKHD010009165.1:83361-111951 GCA_901007705.1 Fistularia tabacaria | reverse complement strand
CCCCCCGGGCCCGTTTCCCGGGGGGGTGGGGGGGGGGGCGCCGGCCGCGGGTGTTGGGGGGGGGGGGGGGGGGGGGGGGGGGGGGGTTCTTCTGCCGGAGTTGGAGCTCCGTTTACAGGCGAGTGCATCCCTGGTGTTTGCGTTAAACTTGGCAGTTAACCCTTCGCGTCCCGCTGACGCTAATTATGCTAAATTAGCGTCAACACCTAAATATACTGCATTGCAAAATGGGTCAGCAACCGCGAAAAATATCCGTATCGAAATGAATTTAATTTTTTTTTTTATTATGAGAAAACATTTTTTCATAATATTTGTGTTTTACGGTGTTGCTACAATTTAAAATCATAATAATAATGATAAAGAGTTAGCTGTTTTGCTGTGTCATATAGCAAAGAACGCGTGCGATATTCTCGAACTGATGTAGAGGTTCATCTGAGGTGAGTCGGATTTAAAGAAAAATACCACATTATTTTAACCTTCCTCTTTCTGCGATCCGAACATTTAAAACTGTCATTTTCATTTAATTTGTTTCAAAATGTTTTGTAATTTTGCTTTCTTAGGACTGAGCGCTTTTGCTTATTTTGTGTCCATGCAGTTAAAACAATGGTTTGCCACATTTGCTCATAGAAGTTAGGTAACAAACAGCTTCGGATGGACTATTAGCAAAGTTGGTTAAGATGATTATTATCATTATTATTATTATTATTTATTACCAGTTCTAAAATCTGCTGTCTATAATTTGTCAATTTTCAAAATTGACTGAGAATGCCAGGGTTGGATTCTCAGTCAGAAACTGAGCAAAAATCAGAAGAAGCACCTTAAATCGGCAAGAAATTGACTGAGGTTGGCATGACAATTTCCGAAGGATCTGTAGAAATTCCTTTGAAATGTGTGAATTTCCCCATGGTTGTTTTGTTCTTACTGTAGCTGATCCTGTGATACACGTTAATTATTTAAAAAAAGGGGGTTCTGAATATGATTAGATTTAATTATTTTTCCCCATTCCCAGCGCTCAGCTCTAACCACAACGCCGTGAGATTTATCTTGTCGCCGGAATATTTATTCTGCGGTCATAATTGATTGTTACAGTAAAAAATGATGATGGCACAGGAAACCAAGTTTCTTTGCTCATGCTCTTTGTTCTGTCTGCAAATTTGTTATTTTAAGATCTTAAGCTGCTCTGTCCACTTTAGGAAGTGACCCCTGATAAAGAACAGATCTCAACCCTGCAGCACTGAAATGCAATAACATTTTCCTCTCAAGTACACACACACATGCACACACATAAATGTAACACCGTTGACTACACGCTGTCTGCATGTCATTTAAGGCTCATTTGGTTCTCGGGATAGGGAGTTTTGCTGCGATGTATCAGGGATCATAATTAAAATCATTATTCACATGCTTTCATCAAAAGATTATCTTGTCTCATCAGAGGAACTTTGACTCTGCCCGGCACAGATAAGGTTTGATAATCTCTTCAGGATCAGAGCTTGCAGAATTGCCAAAATAACCACAGAAGTAATGAGGGATCATATGACTATGCTGAGTCTGAACCTTTATAATATTTTTGTCCGTCCATTCAATGCCCGTGTCTCCCTGAAGGTGCCGTGCAGATGGAGCTGAGCAGGAGGAAAGTGCCTCTCTATGTGAGTATGTGCTCTACTTTGCACCCAAGATGCCGTTCTCTCCAATTAATTTTCAAGAGTGGGTCATCCCTCTGGAAAATCTCTGCAATCTGGGTGTGAAATCCGGCAAGAGATCTTTTGTCAAAAAATACCACCCATTTCACGTCAGAGAGATAACACCATTTAATTTAACCAAAGGGGAACATGGAAAATGGTCTCCTGACGAAATGGACACCCCCGGTTCATGTTTACAGCCCATGCGATTACATTAGGTTCACAGAAGTCATTGTGTTTACCATTTTGTAAAGGAGGCCTCAGATTTTTGCACCGAAGTCAATGAGGGCATTTTTTTGTTCTTCTCCGATCAAACAGAGACCTTCTTTATTCTTTGAATGAAACATTTCTGGGGTTTGAATCACAGTTTCGTAGGAAGAATAACCACATTCATCAGTGCAACACTGAATAACAATTCTGCATTTTTGTTTATACAAGCTAGCAAATCAGTAACTCCGTGATTCATTCACTGTCATGTTTTTATTTGATTTGACTCGCACAGAGTGGGAACGGAACCTCGTATTTGCCACGAGCTCCGGTGATTTGTGACGTTTCTGCTCAGGTTAAATGTTTCAGCAAAAGCGTCGGTGAGTTTAATCATGGGCAGGACGGCGGGCAAACACCACATTTCTGCAAATATGAATGTCGGAGATCAAAGCGAGGCATACGCTGCTCGCACCGTATTCAGTCAGTTTAATCCTTTCTAATTTGACATGTTTTCATGTTGTTTTCTTGTTACACTGGGGTTATTCAAAGGTCACCCAGGTGAGCAGTTACGTAAAGGTTAAGGAGGGCGCCCCACCTAACTCACTACATGTCATAATCCTCTGCATTGCATAAACGCTGAAATACAAATATTAAAAACCTAATGAATAAAGGGCGACGACGAAGCACAGTAGCTTTATAAACAGACTCTTCGTATATGAATCAAAGCTGACTGATATTATCTCTCATCCGTCGCAGTCGTATCCCTGAAAAATGACCACGATAGAATCAAAAGCTCTGCCGACTGATAGTTGGAAAGTGCTTTTGAAAGCAAGTTTGGTTTTTATTCTGTTGCACTGAAACTGTGTTTGTTTAATTATAAAATTGCATGTGCAAGAGCAGGGATGTATTGTCCTGTAATTCCCAGTCAACAGTATTATTTGGCCATCTATCTTTAATCTTTTAATGATGATGTTATCTTCTATTATCAAATAGTAACTCAAAGCCTCTGTGGAAGAAAAAAAAAATACCGTGGGAGGTGACATTTTTAAATATATTTAAAATATCCATCCCTTTGCTGATTGGAACACAAGTAAATACATTTTCAACAGTAATGTGATCATGCAATATAAAACTGTTATGTGTGACAATACATTACCTGCCCCTCCGACAGATTTTTTTAAAATGAAAATTCTACTGCTATGACTAACATGAGAAATATGTTCAAATTCTGCATTGATAATGTTATATATATATATGAAGCTAATGTAGTAGTACTGTGAGGACGAACTCTCGGTTCTGAAAAAGAACATCTGCCGGCTTGTATACGAGTTACACTTTATATCTGTTTCACAGAAAAGGAAATGCTTAATCTCTTGTAGAGTTCAAATACTTACAATGGTATCAGGCTCTTGTGCCAGAGGGTCATGCCTGTTCAGAAGAACCAAACAAAAGTCTTGGAGGAAATTGACTCTTGAGGAAAAAGCTCCGAATGGAAGGTGGTTACATCAGCCAATTACAAAAAGAGGCTTTGTCATTTCCCCGGAGACAAAAGAGTGGGGAAAAGGTGTCAAAAAGTGATTTTAGGTTTTTATACCAGAGGCAGAAATGCTTGCCTTCTCTTGAGCAAAATGGAAATGAGTAGTACTTTGATTACACCCCAACAGTAATGACTCTCTTTAGAAAAATAAAATTGTGAAATAACTCAACAGCCTCGGTTGTAACATTTCCCCACGGATATCTGTGGTGTATTTTTAATTAGAGAAAATGGCTCTTCTGGAATTTTGCTCTCAATATCTTGCATTACCCCTCCGCTGTGTTTAAACGTTGAATCTGTCGTCGGGCTGGTTTATCACCCCCCTCACCAAAGAGTCGATAACGAGGATCAGGAATGGGGTTAAATTAACCTGAGGATTATGCGAGTCGGGGAAAGATGGAGGCGAGGTCGCTCATTTTCTTTGCAGCAGAATTTGGGTCAGCTGGTGAGGTGGTGCATGTTCTAATGGGGGTAATTTGAAAGAGAGGCGACAGAAGGCATATTGAAAATCCACCCTCGTTCTTCTTGCACTAATTTCAGTGCATTTTTCTTTGAGCTTCCTCATGTACTTCATATCCATGGCCTTATTTTCTTCAACCTGCCTCATTTTTTCCTGCCATACTCCGTCATTTGATGCGTTTCCCAGAATAACCTTCGCAGCAAACCTTGTACCTGAGTCTGGTCTATTGAGACCTCCACATGACGTCTTCTGCACCCGACACCTGCTGCTGGAAATCACAGAATATCAGTTACTTAGTGACCCAAGCCTTTGGAAGGTGTTTCTTTGCTCTAAGAAACAGATGATAAGTCCAGAACTGACAGCACGTTCAGTCATTCATCCATTGTTCAAATACGTATCCAGGGCGGGATCATGGAGGCAGAGGAGCTCGACCCAGACGTCGCCGTCCCGAGCGACACGCTGTAGCTCTACCAGTGGGATCCAAATGGGATGTACAATCCCTCCAGCATGCTCTGGGTCAACCATGAGACCTCTTACCAGGTGGACACGCTTGGACCATCGCTAACATGAGGAGCCCAGGAGGCATCCTCAGCAGATGTCTAAACCCTTCTGACATGGCGCAGCGACTCTACTCCGAACTTCCCCCCCCGAATGTGTGAGTGCCTCCACCTATCTGTGAGGCCAAGCCCAGCCGCCCTGCTGGGGAAAACCATTTAAGCCGCTAGTATCTGGGACCTCGTTCTTTTCAGTCATGACCAGAAGTGAGAGCTGGGACGGTAAATGGAGAGCTTTGCTTTCTGGCCCAGCTTCTTCGCTGACGACACATCTCTGCCTCAAGTGTAAAACGATACAGGATTTAACACAACAGTGGTGTTTACCAGACACGTGAAACCGCCTCACTACAGTTGGTCACGTCACTTTATGACGCATGGGGGAGGGGGGGTGGGTTGTCAGCTGAGGTTGCAAACAGGTTAACATTGTCCAAATTTTCTGAAGTGTTCATCAATGGTAGGAGGAGTGCAGGCAGAAACAAGCAGTCCCCGTCAAATCACAGGCTAGTTATTTAGTTTCCGTCACTGACAACTTGGAATGTGGCCTCCCTTCCCCAGCTTCCTCATTTCCATCACACTGAGAACTCGGTTTTTAAAACCGTCAGATTTGATGCCAGATTATGCTGAATGGATATATTTGAGCACAAAGAAAACTTTACTATTGACTGTTTCTGGAAAAAAAAGTTCACAGGTGATAATAATCTAAATACTAGATTGTTATTACCAGGGAGTTGTTTTTTTTTCCACAGGAGACCAGGCACAGATGTCTATTTTCCCTGTATGAGTGATTTTTGTGCAACTGTTTACTGAATAGATCATGGAATAGATGAAGATGATTGAATATTGAACACCTGGTGCTACTTTCCCATCACGTTGTCTCAGAACTGTGCATCCGCTCAGTCTACACCTTTTTCTTTTGGTACGAGAGAAATATCGAACTTCCAAATGCTTTTGTCTCTGACTGCTACGTGTGCTTTGTTCAAGGTACCAACGGCAATTATCTGCCCAGATTAGATCCCTTTTTGTTTATCTTATCCTTAGATCACACATGGGGTTTGGTAGGCCTTCTTTTATAGTGACTGAAAATTCAGGGAAAACTACAATGTTCAGAAAAATCGTGGTCTTTGTCGAAAATTAAATGAACATTCTCCTGTTTTCTTATACAGGATCTCCAAAATAAATGGTCTTAGCAGTGGATGAGAGAATTCTTAACAGTAAGTTGAACTAAAGTAGATATATGTCAAAGAGAGACGGCACGGTGGTGCAGCAGTGAGCAGCCACGCCACACAGCGAGAAGGTCCCTGGTTGGATTCCGACAGCGAGCCTTTCTGCGTGGAGTCTCCCATGTTCTCCCTGTCTCTGCAGTGGGGTTCCTCTGGGTTCTCCAGGTTCCTCACACAGTCCCAAAAACATGCAGGAGGTTCATTGGAGGACCCTAAATTGCCCAGACGTGTGAGTGAGAGGCTGAATGGTTGCATGTCTCAACGTGTGGGCCTGAGACCAACTGAGAAATCCATTTATTGCTTGTTTTAAGTCTGATTTTTGCCATTTCTGAACTGTTTTTTTATATTTCAATTCACTTGATCAATCAATGGAATAATTAGTACACTTAATTAGATGAGAAAAATTATTTTGCATTACATTTCCTCTCTCACTTCCTCAGAGAGGAAGTGAGAATCTCATACCAACCGTGTCCTGGAAAATGATCCGAATAAAAAGGGAGAACAATGGGGTACATTCTCAGATTTAGCCAGTTTTTGAGGTTTGTGTTTAGACTACATTCACTATTTGAAAGCTTGGGCTTCCTCTGTTATAACATGATTGTTATCTAAAAAAAATGTGTTTGTGCTCATGAGATAAGGGCATGAGGAAAACGATTGTTTTAGCATCCAAGGTGCGACTCGATGGTGATCACAAGCTTGTGTGTCACATTTTTTTTAATCACTGGGGGGGAAGCTTAGTCCTCTTTGAGGAAACCAGAGAATGCGAACATGTTTTGAGGACGAACCTCTCACTCTCTTGATAATCTTAGACCCTCACATTTGGTCCCAGGCTTTGGCTAGTGACTGAAAGTATGAGATTGTTTAAACAAGTGGCCAAAATGAGTTCCTCCGCAGGAACAGTTCCACAAGCTGTGCGTCCGATCTGCTGCGGTGACTAATTGTCAGCGGGTAAAGAACCCAGGCGATTGATCGATTAGAGCTGTGAATCCTTTGTGCCACAGTCAGCTTGAGTCTGAGGACCGTCACCCAATTCTTGCTTGTAAAATAGAGTGGAAACAGAGTGGAGCCGAACATCACGCTGCAGAGATCACAATGTTTTTTATGAACAGCCATTAAACCGACCACTGAGCCTCCTGCTGCTCCCTGAATCTCTTTTTTTCCTGCAGTCCGCCTTTACCAACAACTTCCCCCTGATCGCATTGTTTTCATAGGTAGATATTCTTGTCCTCTTTTATGGCCAACGGTGACCTATCTTGAGCAGTGGAAGATTTAATTTCTCAAACTCCTTTGAATCCACTGGAGAAAGTGCCACAGTGTCAGCAATTTAGGGCGAGCTGTTCAGTAAAAGTCCGTTCTCCATGCAGTCCATTATATTCTTTCATTTCTTTTTTTGGACACACAGCACGCCTTAAATGCCTTCTAGCTCATCTTCGGTTCGCCGAGACAGTGGAGAAAAGACCGGCTTCCCGTAAAGTGTGTCGCGCAGCGTCTCATCACTGTCAAAAGGCGTCACATCAGAACTGGTCGGTGGCGACATCCTGGATTGTCTGGTAACAAGTGATTGGTCCTAGATTGACTCAGTACCACCCCCAGAGGAACAAGGTGGTAATTTAAGCTGGTTTGTTCAGGTGCAGACAGATTATACCTTTAGCATCCCTGTTTCACGTCTAAGTGCAAAAATGTCACCCGGTATGTGACCTACATTTCTAACCAACTCAAAGTGAACTTCACGTGGAGAGTCTAAAGGAGCTGACATCAGTATGTAGTCACATCCAACGCAATGGTTTCATTCTCTAGTGCCTCAGATCAGTTGTCAAAACTGCTCGGGCCCGTCGGGATCAGTGCGGGTCTTTGCAGTAGGCACTAAAAAGACATTCCTGTTTTTATTGAGGTGGAAAGTTTTATTGTACCCTGAAGAGGAATGCTGTCAGGGGATTTGCTGTACTTTGCAAAAAAAAAACGAAAAAAAAAAGTAGAACAGCATCGGGATGCTGTTTAACACTCAAATGAGTTGGTATCTTTCAGAAAAAAAAAAGATTTGTGTCTTTTATTTTACCCTCATCTCCCTTTATCTCAGGGCCAGGCAAAGGTCTTCGCATTGCTGGAGGGGTTGGAGTGCGTTCAGGACGATGCGGAGATCTACATTGTTCTGGAGGGATCCACACTGTTCCATGTCACCAGAGCTCAGAATGACATCATGCTCTGCTTTATAGTGCCTGGTATGTGCAGGAGGGTCTGCTGAACGTCTCCCGCCGAGTGTCTGTATATGAGCTTTCTCTTTTCCTTAGGTTATTTGCTTGTAGGCAAAATGTCTTCAGAAGGTGGCATCAAACACTGAACCTCAGTAGTAGACAATACAGGGGTCTCTTTTCCTGTCTGTGATTTACTCTGGGACTGTATATCACGATTTGAATCTATACGCACACACACAAACACACATACACTTGATGTCTGGAAAGACACAAAATCTTATCAGCTTCCGCTCAGGAGGGGAAACGACCCAATAAACAATATATCAACATTACCGAGCCCCTGTGTAGGTCGAGGGAGACAGCAGGCAGGCCCCTGCTCCTTCTACAAAGACTGCTGTGTGAAATTATGGAGGACACAAAACCCAGAGTCCTTACTGCTGTGGCGAAAAGAAAAAAAAAAGGATTGTTACCATGGTGTACCAGAAGGAGTTACGCAACAGTTACAGTGACTTGTGAATACAAATGGCACAGAATTTCCGCAGATCTTTATAACATTGTATAAAAATGAATTCATTTGTTTTGAAAAAAAACAAAAAACTGCTGCATGCACAAAACCGTACCTCACACGCTGCTTTATTTTCCCAGGCGTCCTAGCAGATCCTCTATGCTGGTTGTATTTAGTGGCTCCTACTTCTTATACCCACTAAGGCTGCAACTGGCAATTATCATCATTGTAGATTAATTGAATTGTAAATTGCGCCATAAAATTGTTTAGAAAACCCTGAAAACGGGGGAAAGTATTTTGCAAGAATCCAAATGGCATCTGCATATATCCGCAACCCAAAGATTTAATTTACTGCAATTGAACAGTCTAGTCATAAGAAAATATTCACAGTTGGTCTGCTGGAATTATGGCTGGTGACTTCTTTTTTTTCCCTCCCAATATGACCCAAAGGATAAATCGATTGTTATGATATCAGACTCAACGGCGACTGAATTCTCTACTCACTGTCAGCTTCAGTGCCAACTCTTGTTTATCACACTGGACTTTTACAGTATTTGTCAAGCAGCTTTGAGAAAGCCTTGAACAGTTTTAATCCAACGATGTTCCCTGGAAACGATGGCAGCCTGAAAATAAGAGGTCTGGACTTCTTGACATATTCTTAATGCGGATTATAGAATATTGACAGGTTGTGCGGTTTTCATGCAAAGTGCAGAAATCTGTGAGGATTAATGACGCAATCTGGTTTTCGTTCTTTCCGTCATTAGGGCACAATCTCGCCGAGATGGTCTCCGTGCAGGCCTACCTGTTTTCTGAAAACAAACCTCCCGCCCGGATGGGGGGAGCAGTGCTGGAGTACGTTCAAGACGATGCTCAGGTAAGGCGGACGGGCAATTATGAACATGCAGCCTACTGACGGGTTTAATTTGTGGCTAGATTTTCCCATCGTGCCGCTCGTATGGCACAGAGGCAAATGCGGACAAGTGTCATCTCACAATATCCTGAGAAATTTCACTGGTGTACAATAAATTGACAAAATATGCATACGGAAAAAGTTTGTCTGCTGTCTCCGGCACTGCACAAATGTTATTTCAATTTGTTTATTCCTAGGATCTCGCAGAGCACCTGGTGACCCACGGACACTGTCTGACCTGCACGGATCACAAGGAGCTGAGCAGCCTCTTTAGCCTGGGCCAGGGGAGCTCCCGATGGGCAATGGATCGGCGCATTGCTCTGGCGATGGCCAACCTGGACATCCCTCGGGACTGGAATGTGCTGGGGAGCCACAGCAGGGACGGTGAGAGCCGGATTTCCTCGCCTTGCTCTTCAAAATGTCATGCATGGACATCAAAATACTGATAACCTGTTTGAAACAATAAAGACCATCCTAGACACACACACACACACACACACACACACACACACACACGTTAGAGCACAGCCACGCAAGAAACTACAACAAGACTCAGCTTTTGCAGAAAGTAATGACCGCTGAAAAAGTCATAAAATGCAACTTGCTTTTCCCTCATCACCAGTTATATGAGTGCATAAATACTTTGTCATCTCA
Organism: Fistularia tabacaria; assembly: GCA_901007705.1. Lineage (NCBI taxonomy): Eukaryota > Metazoa > Chordata > Actinopteri > Syngnathiformes > Fistulariidae > Fistularia > Fistularia tabacaria. The sequence goes on along the minus strand of CAAKHD010009165.1, from coordinate 102,033 downwards.
GAAGCTGAAGTTCTGATTATAGACGTCTCACACCTTCATATAGAGTCTGTGCAAAGAAGGATTTAGGTTGTGTCAGAGCATGATTGAATAAGTCATAGAATTCTATCTTCAAACGGGTACACCATCGTTTTATACGGAAAGTTCAGTTGGTGAGACATTTCACATGGAGATCCATGTCCATAGAAGTACAGTGCTTCTTCTCAAGGGCTTTTTAATTTCTTACATCTTGAGCCGTTGTCAGATTTCCAGAAACATTGTAAACTGAGTCGGTCAGCCGCCCTCCCCTCCATATACTCCCCGCCTTAATTCCCATTTCCCATGCTCGCCGGGCAGAAATCGGAAGTGAACACGGCCGCATGCGTGCCTCGGTTGAATCATCAGAGCCAATTAAGCAGCATGTAATGTGGTTAATAGAGCCGTTCCAGATGGAACCTCGGGAAGAGCACGATAAATCTGAATGTATGTGTTTGTGTCTTGATGTGCAGCTTGTGGGCTGACCACTATGTTCACTCGACGCCACCGTCCGTTTGTATGAGTTGTGCGCTCGTGTCGCGCCACCTACATAAATAACAAACTAGATTTAAGGGTTAACGTAGTTATGGCAGTCTGTTCCATCGCGGTGTCTCGCTCTAAATGTCTGTAGTTAATTTGATAACTCTGCTTATGACTTCTTCCTCTGTTGCTACTGGTCTTGGCAACCCAAACGTCAGTTTCTAACTTTCCTTTTGCCGGCTCGCTGAGAAAGTCCCTTATATCTGATTGTGGATTTTCCAAATGGCAAACACTGTGACGCATAACTGTACTTACCGTGTCATCATATGCAGCCTCGTTCAGATTCTTTTTGATATCGACACTGTTTTTAGCTCACAATCATTTGTAAATTTCTCCATCCCCTTTTCTCCAGTACAGTCATTCCACTCCACTGAAAGTCATGTGAAATGAGAAAGGTGTATTACTAGTCCACGTTTATAATCAGTAACATGTCACCCAACATGATATATACAGTTACATAAAAGTCAAAAAATAAATATCCTATGAATCCAGAGGATTCATGAATTGCCTAAAACCAAGGGAAGTTTAGTGAAGAGGAGGCAGTTTTTTAATTGATTGCTTGTGAAAGATTGCTGTGGTAAATGTCCGCATTGTTTAAAGTGTCGCTGTTTATCAAAATATTGTGATATGATACAGTTGCTCCGTGCCTCTCTTTTTGGTACCGAGGAATGTCCAGATGTTGTCAATAATTCAAAAGACTACAAGACTTTTAACACTAATCATCATTGCTTTATTCACGCGACCGCAGACTCACTGCTGCAGTTTAATTCAACTGTTGCTAGAGTCTCAAACTTGACACCTGGTAATTTATTTCTGGGCGCCTTTCTGAGTGGAGTTTGCATGTTCTTTCCATGTCTGCATCTGTTTCCTCCAGGTTCTCCGGTTTCCTCCCACTGGCTGAAAATATACTGGGGTTTAATTAGGGACCCTGTATTGCCCAGACGTGTGAATGGTTGTACGTCTCTGTGTGTGTCCCTGTAATCGACCAGTCCAGGGTGTATCGTGCCTGTGGCCCGATGACAGCTGGGATATGCTGCAGCACCACGGTGACCCTGAGTGCAGGATAAGTGCTGCAGATAATGAATGAATGAATATAGACATGAGCCATTGTGACAATAGACAGTCAGACGCCCATTCAGCTGTGTATGTAGAAAGAACAAAAGAAACGTTTTTACCTTAACCAAATTACAGACCGTCCATGTACGTATGTCATTTCACTTAGTAATAGAAACCATTTCCGAGGTAGCATTTCTGTGGGATGTGATTTTCGAAAATGCATCTTTATTCCAGAACTTAGAACCATAAGATTTTGCCTGTTTTCTTGGGAAGCACCTCCTAATAGCAATTGCTTACTTTTGATGTTTCAGCTATTTAAAAAAAAAAAAAAAAAATCGGATATGGATTTTTGCTTTTGCTTCTTTAAGAACTACAAGTGGAAGTATGTTTGTCAAGAGTTCTTTAAGTGTAAATTCATGAACTGTGCCTCCTTGTAAATGACAGTTACTCCTAGACACAGTGTTTTTTTTTCCTTTTTTAAAATTCTTTAAAGTCCCTTGACTTCATGAGAATGCCATTGTGTCATTTTGACCTGGCTGAAAACGTCGTCACATTGTTTTCGGCCAAAAGAAATGTTCAGGGATAAAAATATCTCAAACCGATTTTGTATCCACGCTGTGTTTTGAAGGACTGAAGCTCATGTATCCCCAGCACGCCATTTGTCCGACTGTTGGTGATTTGATTGAGGCCAGTTACCTGGATACGGATCCCGTCAGGCAGACATAAAATGAAGCTGTTATGGCCGCCGTTTTTTTGAAAAGCTCTTATTGGCTCAAAGTGGGTCAGTGGGGCAGGGTTATATCCAGAGCTTTGCAAGACAAGAAATCATTCACCGGCATTTGGGTTAATTATCATCAGGAGTCGATCATCAAGCCGGACTTCTCGGTTTTGTGGTTTCTTCCTTTTCCCTCGGTATCATAATTAAAGAAAGTCAGTATGTGACCACGTCCATGTTTCTTACATTGCTGTATATCCTCGCCATCGTCAGAGCGCTGCCCGAGAGAGTCTCCCCTCCACCTGGCTGTGCGCTGGGGTCTGTGTCGGCTGGCGGAGCTGCTGCTGTGCCAGCCGGGGGGTCTGATGGCCGTCAGTCTCCCCAACGAGGAGGGAATCACGCCGCTGCAGCTGGCACGCAGGTCTACCAACGTCGAGCTCCTGGAGCTTCTCACACAGTAAGATGCTGCTCGCCGTCTGTAAACCCCCCACCACCACCACCCGTGAGAAGAACCTTTTGAGAAGGTTTTGAAGAACCCTCTGTCACCACGCAAGAATGTAAAGATCATCAGTCCGACTCAGGAATGATTTGCACTCAAAAATGATAAAATCTGGGTCCATAAACCTTGAACCACTTTGCAGGCCTTGACATGAGTAAACTAAACCAGTGACAGAATCTGTGAAACACAGTTTAAGCATGGAAAGATTTTACATTTTTCGGACTTGAACCGATTATATTTTCTTAGATTTAGTCCTGAATGGAAAATAACATAATTAAGATACGCCTGCTTTGCCGCAGCCCACCCAACCCTCTTGCCACACCTCCGGCCGGCCTGTCTCAGGTGTGGGCAGACCGGTCCCGCTTGCTGCGGTTCTGTCACGACACGGGGAACCTGACACTGACTGTTCGACATTACCTGAGGAACAGCTCAGAGGAGAGCCGCCAAGCTGACATCCTGCTTCTCCGAGAAAGGCTCAGGGATGAGGACTTCCTCCGAGAGGTGAGGGATTTCTGATTTCATCAGTAGCACAACACAGTTTTGTATATGATTAAAAAAATTGACTTGTGTTGTAGTCTTTGCTTTAGAACCTCAAGTCAAGCAAGGACAGCAGTTTTCAACTGAAAATACATAAAAAAGGTTTAAACTGCATATATTATTTAAAAGTGTGCAGTCAAAATGAATCTGCTCTAATAGCTTCTGTAGCTGAGCTGCAAGTTGTACTTTCCTTTTCTGTACCTATTTAAAATTTCTCTCTCTCAGATTAAGGCTCTCAAGAGGGAACGAGGACAGACCGTCTTAGGGAAGGAGGAACTGGTGGACGATCCTGCAGAAAACGGTATCTTTCATTCGAATAACTTCTGTGCTGTGTGGGGTTTAGCAGACCTGCTTTTTACTGAATCACACGGTCCTTGCAGTCCGCTTTTGCGAAGCAATGGTGTGCCTCTGTGGCATTTGCGGTGTGTGCGACCGCAAGCTGCGGTTTCACTGTGGCCTAAATACTCATAGAGGCACACTGCCTTCGTCTGGAGAGGTGAGGTACTGCAAGGCTGGCTTCACTGCCTCAGACAAAGAATCAAACAATTGATGCGAGAACAATATGAATAATCAACATATTACCGTTAAAAGTAACAGGATAACCTGTATCATTAGCGCTAAATTATAAAAGTCATTCATTAAATTTGAAGAATTCGGACAATTAACTTGTGTTTGCTTCAGCTTGTGAAACATAACAAGCTATTCTGAAAAATAAATTTACTTGCATCACTACTTATAAGCATTGTGTGTGTGGTTACACTGTTTGCTCTTGCAAGACAGCTGACCTATATTTCCAAAAAAATAAACAGATGGAATTGTTGACACAACCTAATTGGGCGTTCTGCCACTATGTTCAGTCACAGTAACTTGATCCGTTCAGCACATTAGAATTGTTTTTTCAAGGAGAATAGACTCTGCAAAGCAAAACACTTGTACCCACTTGAAACTTGAAGAACATCAAAGGGGTTTTTTGGTCTGAAATACACATGTTAATTGAGTACAAAAATAAAATAACTAAACAAAGACCTTCCCCAGCCTGTAAATAATGAAATACTTGAATCATTTGCAGGATTCTATCCTGATATCAACGGGGACAGCTCGGCTGCAGAGGAAAATGTAAGTATCCAAGGTAAAGGCAGGTACTGCACAGTTTCTCATAGTTATTCACAATAAGAATACAGAATACAAAGAAGTTTAACAAACTCAAAACACTTCTTCCACATGAAGTTGTGCGAGTCCCACAGCTAAATCTGGACCGTGCTGCTATCCCTCATTTCAATGTGCTCTACAGTCCTGCGCGCTTCGGAAATGCTGCTTCGCGAAGTTAAGTCATCGAATTGAAAACAAGCAAAGGTCCTCCGCTCCCATTAACAATTGAACGGTCTCTGATTTATCTCATTTTGTTCCATACTGAGAACAAGTATAAGACAAGCACGGTACAAGAGACACTCCTCACTAACTTAAAGCCGTCACATGTTGTGAAACATCTGATGCACTTTAAAAATGACCAATCTCTAAAAGTCGTGTAACTTTGCTGGACCTCCCAGATCGTCTGTATCGGCCAGCGGTACAAACTGCACTCACGGCTTCTCACTCCATCACTGCCCCTCAATGCTCCACATTGTTTTCCTTTCATTGTTAAGGTGTCGGAGGCACCACCTGGCTCACTTGGCTGAATAGATGACTATGTGAGCACTCGAGTGTGTGTTTCGTGTCTGTATAGGACCTGTTGTATGCAATACAGATGGTTACCTAATTGATTTTTCTCGGTCGCGCACTTAAGCACTCGTCAAACACCTGTGTTTTTGTACTTAGTTATATCCTTCGTTTTTGTAGTTTTCTTGGAATGCTTGTAACCTGATGGAAAAGGCTCATTGCGGAAATGTGCTGGCCACTCGCTAAAAAGGTTTTTGTCTGCCCAGGACTACGAGGAGCCGCTGATGTTTTGCCTGAATCAAGACGACCAAGAGGACGAACCCTCGCCATCTGACTCTGGTAAGAGTTTATTTCTTTTAAATTGTGATCTTAGTTTCAGAGCTTTTAGTGCATGGGTGGGAGAAATAGGTCTTCTTTTTTAAGATCCTGTTTTCGCACAGCTGTAAGGTCCGAGTTGCCTCTAACAACCGAGTGAGTTCGACAGGAGGAAACCTCTCCTTTTCTGAACAGAACTTGGAACTTAACTCTAGTCCATCAGTCAATATGACCGTCTACTTTCCCTTTAATCTGAAAAATTGTCTTTCATTTCCCTGCCCTGTCTTTTTCCTCTCCTTTGGCTTTTATTTTTCGAGGATTGTCACTCTGCATTTGGCCAAATAATAACACTGCGAAAGAACCCTTTTAAGACAACATGCAGAAAGCACTGCCGTTTCTAAACCTCGGTTATCCCGCTCAGCAGCAATGACAGCATCAGATATGAATCCTAACAAGATGGCTAATGGTGCTTCATTGTGATCCACTTCTGGCTGGGAAGATTTGAGAGTGGGAACATCCTGCGGGTTAATGATTGCTGCAGAACAGACTAATGCCTCAGTGTAAGAATGTTGTGGTTACAAGCTTGTAACACTTGGCACTAGGCATCTGCAATTTTAACTTCCTGTGGCTGGTGTTGTTTTCCATGGTATATGGTTTAGCCATTTTGCGCTGTGCTGTCTGTGTGTATTTGTGTTGGCCGCCCGAGGACTTTCAGATCTGCTTTGTAGTCTTTGATGACCGCTTGCTTGCGACCTTGATTGATCCCTTGAAATGCCTTTTTTTTTTTGTGGTGGAGATGAATAACAGCGGTCATCAAAATCCTGTTTTCTTTAAACTTCACCTCGGTGTCATGTCTGAAAGAATAGTTCAGAGTAAAAAATGATTTTAGGGGTTCATTTGTGTAATTCTTCCGGGATTACAATGCATATTTGACCCTTGAGGACATTCAAATTCCCCCTCACACATTCCAAAGCTGTCTAGCGTTACAAGTGACGGGCAGTGATTAGGATTCCAGTCTGTTTTTGCATCACACGCAGTGTTGCCATCATACTTGAGGTAATGCATCACCGAGTAGACAGCCAGCCTCTGCAGGCAGAGCATCAGCAGCGGGAGCAAAGGGATGAGGAATTTTGTACGTAGCTGTCATGTTCCCCGTGTCTTCTTGATGTCTACTCCTTCCTGTCTCGAAATCAAACTCGCTCTGCTCGCACATTTAATAAGTGCAAATCCTGCCAAAGCGGGCCGGACGGACTTCTTCAAATGTGACAACATCGAGACAACGATGCCGTTAACTCATTTTAAATCATCCATTGTTCTTGTGGCTCCCCTCCCCTCCCACCGCTGTCCTCCTGATGCCCCTAAAATTCAAATAACCCACCCAAAACACACACTTGCCCCTAAATACCTACATGTATACACAAACAAACTCATTCAGCCACGGCCCCCACTCACCCGCCACCCAAGTCCCATCTTTCCAGGTCAGCATTTTAATGTGAGTTTAGTGAACAAACAGCAAATGACACTTCATCCTGAATGGCCGCGCTCTCCATAGCTCAAGGAAGGAAGGAGGCTGACGATTGTGTCTGTGTCTACGTGGGATTGTGTACTTGTGTGTTTGAGACGCAGAATGCAGGGAAAGGCCGTTCTGAAGAGGGCAAGGCGTATAGGGTACAGAAAAAAGGGGGCTGCTCCTGGCTGAATGGGGGTTGCCAAGGCTTTTGCTGAATGCTGCTTTCCAGCAGCCTGTTGAGATCCCCAGAGAGAGGAGAGTGGAGTAGTTTAAGAATGGTGTGTGTGCGTGTGTGCGTGCGTGCGTGCGTGTGTGTTTGTGTGTGTGTGTGTGTGTGTGTGTGTGTGTTTGTGTGTGTGTGTGCGCACGCGGGCGCACATGTGTGTCTGAGTAATCAGAGGAACTGAGTGGGAGACAGGGATTTATGATATGGATAGTTTGGCAAAGTGACAACACGTGATGAGTGTAACACCAGAAACACTAACGGGAGCCTCCGACCCCGGCTGTGGGATCTAATTGGAGAGCGGAAAAGGGGATTAAACCACACACAGACCCCACAAAGACGGTATTAATGAGCAACAGTACAGTGCCACCCCCCCACACACACATACACACACATACCTACACATAACTACTTGTGCTACTTTATCGTCACATTGCATCGTATGAATTTCAGCCACAAAAACTTTCTCATCCCTGTCACCTATTTACATTTTCAAACAAACGAGAAGCATCTTCTCACAGTGCTATTGTTTACGGATTCACCTCCCCGATCCCACTCTCTCTCCTCTGCCACATCTTGTCAAACTCGGTTGTGTTCCTGTTGCTGCAAAGGGTGCACTGTACTCCAGGAAGTTTGGCGAGGGGGGGGGATAAAACTGCCAGGGGAGTGAGGAAGAAAACAGCAGAAGCTCTCATTGCTGTCTCCATGGTGAGGCTGCTGACCTGGCAGTCTGCCCCCCCACCCCCTTTTCCCCACTGGACCCATGCATTGCTTTGACATGCTAAAATATAGAGAATGAGCAAAAGAATGGAGTGGTTGGAAGGGACTCTCTTTAGATGTGGCGTGGGGCATATTTGAGGCGAATGCTGGGTGCCTTGCAGCACGAGGTGAGTGCGGCTCTGCGGCGGAGGCGAATCTCCAGGACAATCATGAACTCACGGGGTTAATGATTCCTCCCGCGTCTGCGACTCACCTCCACGAAGCCGTCTCCCCTCGTGTTTGTCTTCTCTGTAGGTTCCGAAGTCGCTCCTATGTTTGACTTTCTCTCTCTCTCTCTCTCTCTCTCTCTCTCTCTCTCTCTCTCTCTCTCTCTCTCTCTCCTTCAGTCACTCTTTCCGGCCGTCAATACCCTCCGCCCCCTGCCTCTGTCAGCATGTGTTGATCCCCCCCCCATACTCTCCCCTTCTCTCCCTCCATACTGTGTGTTTTAGATGAGTGACTGGCTCAGAAGGACAAAGAGAGCCAGAGTTGGCAGAGATTTATGAAGAGCCAACGGGAAGGGGGGCTGGGGGGTTAGATACAGAGAAAACTCGTGGAGAGCGGAGGACGGGGTTGGTCCCGGCTCTGTTGGACAGTTGGTTCAGAGTCGTGAAGGGGGAAGGGGAGGGCTTTTAGGGGGAAGGGTGGCTGGGTGAGAAAGGGGGAACATGCTGGCGCACTCCTAGAGTGTCAGCGTCTACAGTGGGGCTCTGGGATAAGGAGCGATCATCTCAGCTCGCCCGCAGTCTGCTTGGCCACGGGGACATGGATGTAAACTGATGCTCGGCCTTTTACCCAAATATTTCGGGCTGTTGGGATTAAGATTTTTTCTCGTTCAAGACCGCACATTATGGATTCTGACTCGGATTCTCCTTTCAACTACTCCTGGCCCTCTTTTCCGAGGATGAGGATGCGCAAGAAGATGGGCAAAAAAGGTAACGGTGAAGACCGTGACTGGTGTAGCAGTCGGTCACGGTGTCATTGTCTCTCTGACAGTTGCACTCTTATGTGCTGCCATCAATTAAAAGTTCACGCTTCAGTTCAGCAACACACTTTCATTTGGATTTTCAAGGTGTTCGACAGGTGATTGGTTTTGACTCGACCCATATAGATGTGCCTTTCAAACATTAATCATGTGACAGATGAAAAATGGCAGACAGCAGAGTGCCCCGTTGGCATTTCACCCTTCATATGGAACAATAAAGTTAAATTTAGACTCTTCCCATTACACCTTATTACTCACAGACGTTCACTGCATCACCGAGCCAGTCGAAGTGAGATAACCGCTTGTTTGCCGGTGATGTAACCCGATATCTGACAGTGTGTTAGGGAATGTCAGATGTCTACTCGAGGCGGACTTAGGGGTAGAGGACTTTTGGTTAAGGAGTTAGGACATCTTCTGACATACATATGTGAAGCTGCGGTTAATAAGACGCATAAAGGAGGCAGGAGGCGCAGTAAGTGTCTTAATTCATCCGCGTTTAAGCCTCCGACGTCAAAAAATGGACATCAATTTATCGAGCAGCCATCGAACTGTCTGTCAGCACCCTAAGTGCAGTGTTTTTCACACTTTATTCACAATAAGAAAGTGCACCAAAGGCGACTTAATCCTGAACCGTTCACTCGGCCCCGGCTGATTCCTTATTAGTTATGAGAGCGTGAAACTGGCTTCTTAAAATAGTGCGAAATGACAGCATAGTGCTTAAACAGCTCATTGCTTGTGTGCAAAAGTGTGAGCATGTGTGGGGAAGAGAAAGCGAGAGAGAGAGGCAGACACAGTGGAGGATCAAGTTACTGCCATGTCTGTGTCATGGCTTCACTCCAGTAGTCTTTTCCTCATCTTTCACCATAAAGCTCTACAAGATTACCCCTGTTATTGCTTCTAAATTGTGATTGACATCGGCAAACTTTACACAAAGCCTAAATAGAGCTCCATAAAATTTGAACTCAGTAACTGCAGTTCTGGTCAGAGTTATTGGCACCTCAACATTTTAACTCAAGAATTCACAATATCATGGAAGCCACTGAGTCTCTTCTGTATAGTCACGCATATTTAGTAAATCAACCAAAGTTTTTAAACTTTGGAAAGAAAATGTAAATATGAGGTGTGCTCTGGACATAATTGTTAGTAAACATAAATGAAAGTGGGTGTTAACATGACCTTGATTCACCAGTAAATGAAAAGGTTCTTTTACAAAAGAAATATTTATTTTTCAAAAAGACAAGGCAGATGTGTCATAGCCTTTGGAATTCCATAATCAGAAACATAGCCATTTGGACTGCAACACTCCAAAAGCGTAAAAGTGCCTGTTTTCAAGAGTTCTCACAAAACTCTACCAGGATTTAGCGCTATTAGAAATAGTCAGTGATGCAGGATGACAAGGTTTTGGAGAGACACCCGGAAGAGGAGGAGTGAGACCCAGGCTGCCATTCTGCATTTCCAGCATCTCATTTTTCTGCCCAATTTAATCCTTATGTGGTCATTAGTTGTTAAAAAAAGGCCACCATTACATCCTGTTATGCCATTTTAGCCAAAATCATGGCATTGCTCTTAACTCAAACAGTGTGTTTGGTTCTCTAATCCTGATCAAGCAGTTTGTTGGTTTTTTTTTTGGTGTAAATGTATCCAAGTGCAGCCTTGTTTGGATTAGGGTGTTTGGTGTTGTTTTTCTGGACATTCAAGTCATACATCTCAGTAGGTAGGCAGCACCCCCCCCCAAAGAACCCCTGACCTATGACTGTAGTCCTGGTTCTGCCGTCTTTCAGTCTCAGCAGCCTATTATGGGAAAGAATGGCAGAAACTACTTGAAGATGATGCAGTGCCTGTAATTTTTATCTTCCAAATCTAGAATGAGAGGGTTCCCCACAAATACCGACAACTTATCGCAGATGTAATGGATCTGCATGTAAGCTTGCCAAATGTGCGGATATGAGAACATTTTTGACACATTACGCTTTTGTGAATAATAAACATGTATCATCATGCAGATTTTCCAGCAAAGCCTTTTCTTAACCCATTGTTTGCACTTTCAGTGCTGTCAGCATCACAAAGGCTGAGTGATTTTCCTGCAGCAGAGAACAGTACAGGAGAAGTCCATGTCATGTTTCAATGTTAATTATAACAGCTCACATGTGAAGCGCCTACAAACCTTTTCCTCAGACTGGTCATGAATGTTGCCAATACAAAGTCATTATCTCTTTAGATAAGATCATTTTCATCCCAGCCTTCAAACCCAGCGCCTTACCGGTCCGTCTGTTGGTCCGCTCTTAAAACCGATCTCGGCAGACACACAGTCCAAAGCACCTGCACCGCGTTCGGTGTGTTTTCAGGTGTGCGGAGTCACAAGTTTATTTATTCGCTCTGACTGCCGATCACCGCTCACTCCAGTTTCACCTCTTCCCAAAGCTCTCGGGTGGGTGACGCACTGAAATGTAAACATGGGCAGAACACACAATGTGGTGCTTGGATGTGGACGTTTGACCACAGGTGTTGTAACTCAGAGAGGGTTTGTGGATTTTGCTGGACAATTGTTTTAATGATTTAGACAGCCCTTCATGAGCTCTCTGGTTTTATAGGGTAATAACACCGCCTGTCCAGATCATTTGTCTCCTTTTTTAGTCTCTGTTTGTTATCTTACTCGGCTCTTAATTTCTCTCAGCTCTCTTAAAAGTGACGAACTTTGAGTGCAGTGCTTCACAGGTGACATCAGCGGGGACGAATAACTTGATTGTTTTTGTTGTTGTTGTTTTTACGGCTACAATAAACAACTGTAAGAATTCAGGACAACTAACGGTTTATGATTAGGCGTATGTTTATCGGTTTAGCCGCCGAAGTTCCACGGCAGCCTCCATGAAGTTAACCTTGAGAAAGAGCCCTTGTAACAGCCCTGCTTCCTCTTTCCATCCTGCATCTCCCAGGGAGAGACGGTGGAAGCTCTCTGTGTTTAACTGCCCCAGTCTGGAGATCTGGCACTGACTGCCGTCTTTGTCTGAGTTTCTGTAAAAGCCCTGAGTCTCTGGCTCTCCCTCCACTCCCGCTCAAGGCACCGCTACTGTATAGGGTTGTCTCTCACTCAGGGACGTTCTGTGAATATCACATCACCCTAAATATACCCTCTGCAAGCCAAATCCTATACAAATAGCCCCACGCACTGTTCTGCATTCCTTACAGGTTCCCTTTGAAATCATGAGCTGCAGGTCAGTGTTCTCTCTCTCTCTCTCTCTCTCTCTCTCTCTCTCTCTCTCTCTCTCTCTCTCTCTCTGCGATGAAGACACCAGACAGATTGATTTTGTGCAGCTCAAACGTGTTAGTAATAAGAACACCCATGGTCTGTTATTCCCTCAGTTAACTAATGTTAAAATGTTAAACACAGACTGCAGTCGCTGACAGAAAGTGTTCGCCGAGGCTGTGTTTTATGGGTTGGAAGCGTCGCAGCGGTCGGACCTGTGGCAGCCAGCCGGGACTTTGGACTCGGACCGGGACTTTATTTATTAAGCCCATCTGTCAGGTTGTTGAAGTGAGTTTATCTGAAATGGTACCTACTCTCAAACAGAGGTTTGACCCGCATCCAAGATGTGACCCTCGCTGGGTTTGATCTTGGATCAAACCAAATGTTTATGATGCCGAGCAGAAGGTCCAACAAGGCTCTGTGCAGGTACTGGGCCGAGGTTCAGTTAATGCAGTGACGTATGTTCATTTGAGGAACAGAGGTCTTCGCAACCCAACTGAACTGTGCAGATTTAATGATTTGCCTTTTGGCCAGACTTACTTGGAGTATCTTCAAGATTTAGGACACCTTAGGCAGATATGAGGCGTTCTCCCATGGCTGCAAAATGTGGGCCATTCATGAATAGCACGATGCGAGCTCTTGATATTTTTCAGAGGTTTGACCGTGGCTAATAATTCATACTTGACATGCACAAGAATGTTCTGGTGGGCTCATCACTGTCTGCTTTTATTCCCCATTGACACTCAGATTTATTGGACCCGCCGCCTACAGGAAGCACAGACATTTGTTGGTCTGATTTATTCTCCACTACAATGCTGGACGTCTCTCCTACTACGTGACGGGGACTGCCTGGAAACACCAGTTAACTATGGTTTGTGGCCTGCTGAAGAGGAAGGCTCAGTCTTGATTTGGGAGTTTTAGTAGCAGAGGTGGTTTTAGCATCACTGGCATCATTGCATGCATGGATTAGCTCGAGTCAGGTGAGACTAAAACTGGGAACACGGTCAATAAAACCGTCTCAGCCAGCTAGTGCCATGAGCGCGTGCACTGTTAGCACCAGTCGGGGCGACAGTACGTGTGGCTGAAAATGTTTTCTTCTCAGTGAATGCCTTGCAGAGCACCAAATCTACTCTACTTGTCTTGTTTGACTACTTTAAAGCTGCGCTGGAGTAACTGTTAGATTTACGAGCAGTTTGGAGGGAGTTTTTCTGAGTCAGAGGTAGCGTGTTTTACAAAGAACTTGTTTCTGGTTTCTCGTAGATCAACAATGACCGGCCAATGGCTTTGGTCCCGACTTTCTGTTTTGTTGTTATGTAATCACACAGTAGGAATATCAGAGTAACATATATCAACTGGAGGCTGACAAAAACAACGGGGAATGAATGCTTTACGATACACAAGGATTTGGCTGATGCTTTCAGGCTTTGTTTGATTTGTTTTTATCACACATAAAAAAAGGCGTCAGAAAAGTCAAACAAAAATCAAGAAAACAATCAAGAAATCAGTGGAAATTTGATCCAAAAATAGCCCTCGCAAGCCTATTAAGCATGTTTATTGTTCTGTGTTCATTCAGGCCAGAACCCAATGACCGTGAAGTTTATTTAGGTATTGGCAAAAAACTCTCAATACAAAATATGTACTGATGGATAATGCAGCAATACTCTATGTAGGCTGCGGGCTGGTTTTATTTTCATAACATTATGATGTAATAAGACAAAACCTGTGTGTTTCCTCCGAATCATAACACCCCATTTCCTGCAATTTCCTTTTCAGCTCAAACTCCCTCTTCGAGGCTGTTCAATGGAGCGTAAAGGCTGATACTAGTTAGACAGGGATGTTTAATCAAAACCTCTGTTTGGTGTTTAGTCCGGCCACCCAGTCCAACATTAAACACCCACACATGCCAGCACCAGGACAGTGGAATGGATGATTTATTCAATCATCATTTCACCTCGAGAATTTATATTTTGATAGACTTTGTATACAATATTTTTAAAAACAGCCTACAGGAAAAAGGAATTTTTCACATTTCAGCTGTACATATTGGCACCATGTATCCGAAAGAACAAGCTTCTTCTCTGTCTCTCACCTAGGATCCTTTCGTAGCAAGCGGATTATGAATGGAAGATAACCTTGATGTTATCTGGTTTTTAGCAGCTGTGATTCCCGTGGCGCAGGCAGCGGGTCAGACTGGTGTCAGGGCACGCAGTCATTCCTGGATGTCAGCTGGTACATTTGAGCAGAAGTGGACCAGGCTCCGGGGTTTGCCCCGGCGGAGTGCCGACAGCAGCGGCGAGCCTCGGGAGCACGGCCGCGTGTAAATGTAACCGCAGTAAAACACAGTGTTCTCAACAACTGAACAACGGACTTGAAACAGATGGCACCTCCGAAACCGGCTTTGTGTGAGCCGGTTAGCAAGCCAGCCAGCGAGCTGCATCTCGCACTGTTTACCCTGCAGCTTTCTACCGCAGCGCTGCGGGTTTCACCTTACCTGCTTTTCACAGCGTCACACACTTTCCATATTCAGCCGTGTTCCCCCTGTTTGGCATCTACCTTCAGACGAACATATACAGAACAGTAGGATACTCAGAACTGGACTCTGGAAGCTTATTTTAAGAACTGAATGGATAGTTTACGAATGGATAGTTTACAAAGCAATTACTGTAGTTAAAAAATGACTTTCATGCAGGTTTAATTTCCAAAAATAGACGCTGTTTTTCTTTTTTGGCCAGATCTCATAAACATTTAACAAATGCAGATGGCTTGACAATGCACAATGAATAGTTCAGTGATTATTGCAATGATGTGAATCATATGTTCTGGCGCTCACAGTCACCAAACCTTGACCATACTTCAGAGCGTTTGAAGATTTTTTCCATCTGTGTATCAGACAATGCTCTCCACTATGACCGAAATTCCAATTATGCAATATCCCTCTAAAAGCTGCTGCTCCAGATGCATGGAGAAGCTTGGGCTACCTCAATACCTCACCACGGATATTGACGACCATCATTTTTTCATCACTGTCACGTTATCTCCATAACAACTAAATAGAGTGGCTTATCGGTTCGCTTGATTCTTTAATGTTCCCTTTCAACTGTATAACTATTAATGTTGGATTTTAGAAGCGGCGCCCAGTGGTCAGCGTGAAGTCATTCCTTGTTTTTACTAAGTTGCATAAATGCTCATTGTTGTTGGACCAGGTCGCCGTAGGTCTCCTTTAACCTCTTTGTGTATACAAGTCCTTTCCTTCTTTCCTTACTTATACCTGAAATATTTTCCTAGAAATAGTGTTGTGGAGAAGCTTTGTTTGTGTTGAGCGGCGTCCCAAAGGGAGGCCTGTGTCTGTGTGTGTGTGTGTGTGTGTGTGTGTGTGTGTGTGTGTGTGTGTGTGTGTGTGTGTGTGTGTGTGTGTGTGTGTGTGTGTGTGTGTGTGTGTGTGTTTTCAGAGCAGGAGTGTTTCCCCGTGAATATAACAGCTAAACCAGACCTTTGCTCACAGTAGCTCCACTGTGTTGAAAGGCTTCCCCTCAATGCTACTGTGTGCTCACCAGGAGTTATCTGCACTCAGCCGCTGCACTGAAGGCAGGGCGGGGCAGAGGAACATGCCCGCTCACGACTCCACGCACAGCCATTCACGTGTGTGTGCAAAGAGCCATTCAGGCTAACGCACACACTTATACAGAAACCGCTGGATTTGACGAATGACATGAGCTGGCCAGGATGTCTATGTCACTTCCTGTGTTTGTTGGTTATTTGGTGTTGCTTTGGAAACCAAATGCAATATTGAAATATTCTCTCTCTCTCTCTCTCTCTCTCTCCTCTTCCTTCCCTCGCTGTAGAGAAAAGTCAGTCGGTAGGGGAGACCCAAGCCTCGTCCCCGACCCTGGCTGCGGCTGCCAGATTGTCAGCAATGATCCATGGCAAAGACAGAGTTTATGCCAACACCATGCTAGTCGACCAGGTGAGTCGGGTGGAAATTTCACGGAAACCATGGCGTCTCTATGATATGTACTATTTGTGCGATGGTGTCAAATGTTCCATTACAGGAGCTGCGATTCTAATTCTCGAAAGGACCCTTGTCGTTGACTCTGATTTTTCTCCCATCCAGGTGGACGACGTTGACATTAAATATTGCCTTCGACGGGAGAAGCAGGTTAGCCCTGCGTCTCGGTTCGGCAGCCCGAGCAGTGACTCTTTCGCCATGACGGGCCCTGATTCACTGGACTCCCCAAAGATTCTGCGACCGTTCTCGACCCCGAACGAGGACAGGGGGACCCAAGGCCCGATTCTGGAGAACCACCGGGAGCCGTACCCTCGTGTCTCCCCCCCCTCTCCCTTTGCTTCCTCCCCTTGTTTTCCATCCTCCCCTCTGGCTTCCGCCTTCCGTTTGTTGGAAGGAGGACAGAGGCGGCAGATGCAGCCCTGCCTTCCAGTTTCTCCTGCTTTGAATCACAGAGGATGCAGCTTGCCGGTAACGACACGCGGCCTGAGGTAGGACGACGCTGCTGTAGGGTTCTTCACGTTTTCCATGAACAATGTTGTCGAAATTTTTTAATCCCATCGCAAATTTTTGCTCAAAAATTTGAGAAGACAACATTATCGGGGGAAAATACATTTTTTGTGGCTCTGTATTACTAAGAACAGAGAGCATTGCTCTGGCTTGTTCACACGCATACCAAGTATCATCTTGTTGGAATATTCTCAAAGCTTTATTTCCTATTTTATAGTCTTGCTGTTCAGGCTATAGTCATGGAAGGTGCGGAAAAAGTGACAGGAAGTCTGAATACAATTGAGCTGTTTGTGTTTTGAGGTTTCTCTCCACATTCCTTCCAGTTCCCTCAGTCCTGCAGGATCTTCAGCACCAGCACAGAAATCTGATTACAGGCTGTAGAGGCTGACCCATATATCATTTATCTGAAAATTATTAAGCGTTAACATTTTGGAAAACCTCTGGATCGATATTTGATATGCGTTTATTCTGATTTGCACTCTTCATTTTTTCCTATATTTTGATACTTTAAGTATTGCTACTTCATATCATTTTGTGCTTCCATTACATTTGATTATGACTACAAACGATATAGACTGACATCATTATTTTTTTCTTACCTTTGAAAGAATATTCAAATATAATATATCAGTTTCAGGTAAGTTTCTGTAGCAACTTAAGACATTCCCATAGGTAATCTAGTATGGAAGAAGTAGTTAGAGAATTATCTGAAGACGTTCCATTTTATCATGTGTTTTTCGAAACAGTCCCAGTGTTGAATGTGATAGTGGAGAAGAGGACATACCGGGACATTGCTACCCCGGCTCGGCCTTGAAGCAGGAGTCCATCCAGCGTAGCAGCTCCACCGAGGAGAGGGACTCTTTTGAAAACTCTCCAGACTTCAATCGTACGCACTCCGACTGCACGCCCAAATCCACCAAGGTGAGGTTTCTGCGATCATTCTGCTCTACTAGCCAGGAAGACTGTTTGTCTCCATGCTCGTAATGATCATTTCGAACCGGCTTCTCCTGATGCTGCACAGATCTCACCACACAAACGGCTTGCATTAAGCCCAAGCTGTCGCAGTTTGATGCTGACACTGCGTCGAACATTTTGAGTAGGGACAAAATGTCCCGGTGTCAGAGTCGAATGAGTGGATCCCCAGCATTTTCTCTTTGATGAGCCTGAAAAGGAATAAATAAGATAAAAACAGGCCCCCTAAGTATTTTCTCATGCGACCTGGTCCTGGAAGAAATCATTTGAATTTTGTTCCTGTGACCCGGGATCTTTAGTTAAACATTAATCCCATTGATAGTTGCCTTATTCCAAGCGGTGTTAGTTTACATAACCTGAACCCTCCCCTGGTAAATCTTATCCTCTGACGATCTGCAGGCCGCTAATGGGTTCTGCACTGCAAGAGGCATTTCCACCTAATGTAAATGTAATGACGTAAATGTCAATTATCTTTGTATAAATTTCTACAAATAATTTCAGGAGTATCTTGAGTTGATGTGATTCGTTGACTTGTGCCAGCTTTTCAATCCCTCACCAACTACTTTGATACCTTAGCAGTCGGTTTATATCATATTTGGAGATATTTTTGGAGTCAAAATGTCAGCTGATCAAATATAAATATTTTCATAATCTTTTGGAGACCGTGACCGATTGAACAACTGATTAATCCAATAAATATTAGAAGGATAAATCAGTTGTGAAATTCATTGGTTGGTTTGCTTTCATTCATCAGAATTTAGAACTTGTTTGAGTTTTTTGTGCTGTTTATTTAATAACAGCTTGATTATTTTGTGTGTGTTTTTTAAGTGTTTATATGTGTTTATTCGTCCATACTGATATATTTACATGTATTGAGTTTGTTTTTTTTGCCCCAAGAAGAAGTGAATCCTGTCTGTATCTCTCAGCCTAGTTTTGCTTTTTTTTTTTTTTTCCCCCATGTTTATGCTGTCATCCAGAACCCAGAGGAAGCCGAGGTCCGCCTGCGCTCCTACTCCTACTCTTCTCCCAAAGCAAAGTCGTCACGGCCGCTGCTAAACCGAGACGCGGCCACACTGACCTAGTATAGGGTGAGCGAACTTTCACCCCTGTGGCCCTTCTGTTTTCAGGGGCCAGCT
>CAAKHD010009165.1:32461-83341 GCA_901007705.1 Fistularia tabacaria | reverse complement strand
TTTTTTTTTTTTTTTTTTATATGTTTTTTTTTCTTTTTTTTTCTTTTTTTTTTTTTTTTTTTTTTTTTTTTTTCCCCCATGTTTATGCTGTCATCCAGAACCCAGAGGAAGCCGAGGTCCGCCTGCGCTCCTACTCCTACTCTTCTCCCAAAGCAAAGTCGTCACGGCCGCTGCTAAACCGAGACGCGGCCATCACTGACCTAGCAGAGGGTGAGCGAACTTTCACCCCTGTGGACCTTCTGTTCTCAGGGGCCAGCTGAACGGACATACATGTCTTACAGTGGAACCCAGCCAGCGTAATAAACTGAACGTCCATAAATAGATGTATGTTTAGCGTCGACCTTGTGTGTGTGTGTGTGTGTGTGTGTGGGGGGGGGGGTTGTGTGTGTTTTAGTACCAAGCATTAAGGCCGTGCTTTATCCTATGTAGATGGTGCTCTCAGCAGCAGCGGACGCTCACTACTTCAGGCTTTATCTCTCTCTAAATCCATCTCTCGTCTCCACCAAGTTAGTAAGTACAAGAGCAGCATAGAGAGGCGAAGCAGAAGTCGCTGGTTTGTCTGTGTTTGCTCTGGAGGTGTTTTTCTTTACTCTGACTTGGAGGGCCGGTGATCCTCGAAAGCCGCACGGGAGTGTAAGAATTGCAACGCTGGCGTATTGGCTTGAAATATTAGGCTAATTTCTGCAGAAAAGGTTCTGGCCAAAATTGTTGTGATGCAAAATCTACATAGCCTATGTATTTTCATCAAACAATCCAAGATTTTGTTTTATTGTAGCCTTAATTGTGTAGCCTCTCATCTGTGGTTTGACTCATATTGTGTTTGTGAGGACACCAGTGGAATATCCACAGACAGTCGCCTCACATGAAGGCTATTTGCATTATTATTTTGAATTACTTGCTGATGAAGAACAGACCTTCTCCAAAGCTTGTGGCCAACGAGTTTCTCTCTCAAAACGCCGTCATCCAAAATACATATTTAGTTAATGTGATGACAGTGGACGTCTGAATATGTTTTTAATATTTTTGATATATTAAGTTTTGGAAAATGGTCACTTCAGAATTTTCATAGATCATCTCAGGGGACAGATGGTGTTTCTGTTTTGGTTCAGTTTTGGTACAAGCCTTGTTTTCCTCTCGGTTTTTGGTTTCCGATTTTTGCTGTCACTTATTTAGTTAAGGCAAAACTCGACTGTTGTGCTTGGACTTTCTCTGTACGGCTTTTATTCTTTCTGGGATTTCCGGGATGATGGTTTTTCACACTTGGCCGATTCCACTCGACCCTGTAATAACCACCGTTTGACACACACTGTGTGTTTCTGCTTGCCAATCGAATGCCTTTCTGTGTTACTGTACATTTCAGAGCAAAGTGCCTTCACCCTGACAGAAACCTCAAGAGAAAAGAGGTAAGACCAGCACATCGTTCGCTGAGCTCAGGCAATATTTTCTATGCTGCGCTGGACCTCGCTTAGATTTTAAAACAGACGTTCCCCCCCCATTTTCAGACATCGCTGTAAGCCTGGGATTGGCTCAGCTGGTCAGCCTTAGTGTACACAGTATGTGCATAACAGAGTGTGTGTCTTCAGTGTTAAACCTGTGGTTGGGGTCTGACCAGGCAGGATGTGATATACTTCCTGTTCCAAGGATGGAGCCAGAATATGCTCTGATTGCAACTTCAAAAAAAAAAAAAAGAACCCTAAGTAAACATCAGAACCCATGGCTTTCCTGGACTTCTGACCTCAGAAAGATCTTGCTCGTTTGCAGACCACATCACTGATGCTTAATTTAGAGTGCGCGAGGATGTATTTCAACAGTTGAGCTGAATTAACATCTGCTTTGAAACGCTCCTCTGATCCATATTCATTTCATTTTTGTTTCAATTCATTGCTTCATATTTTTGTGCGCTAAGCTTTTTTTCCTTTGCTAATAACCACGCTCTGCTAACTGAGAAACCATTTGAGACCATAATAGCAGTTAAAGGTATTAACAATTAGGTTATTACTCCATTGTAGTACAACATAATGTTTTTTACACGATGAACAGACTTTGAATATTTAATGAGTATTTTATTGAATCAACTATTGAACCTACTTTAACATGAACACTATCGAGAAAAATCTAATAGTAGGTTCCCATTAGCATTTGTAGTGTACTGATGAGCTGGAGAAAAGCCAACAACTTCTGAGGTGTGTCGTATCCGTGCAGGGTTTTGGGTTTCCGTAAGCGGGCCCAGTCCGCAGAGGAGGAGAACAGCGCATCACTCCAACACCTCACCCTCTCAGAGTTCCTTAAAGAGTACGTGTTCACGAGAACGGCCTCACAACCACGCATGTGCGGCTTAACCCACCCTAACGTCCGTGTGCAGCCACTCTTCCAACTCATCCATTAACCATGTTGATTCTTGGACGTGTGTGTCTTGAGAGATAGATTATATTGCCACTTTTAATTTCAGGCCATCATGGGTTTGGTGTCATGTTGCATGTACTTTCATCTTTACATTCTGTCATGGTTGAATTTCCACTAGTGTCTGATGTAAGTAGCTTGATTTTAAGTGCGAGTAGCTGTAGAAAGTTGACACGTTATTAATTGCGTCTTGTCAAGGTCATTCCTTAAATAGCATCCACTAGAGTCCATAATGACTTCCAAGCATGCCAAGCATGTTGTCAGAAGTAATAGTCTGTAGACTGGGGTCCTAGAAGACTGTCTGGACATTCCTTCATTTCAGCATGATGACAAGGTTCCAGATCATACAGTTAATTGTAGCGTTTACAAGCACTAACAACAATTTCTCCATATAGCTAAGGACACGATGATTTTTATTGACTGTCGCTCTCATGCCGGGACAGGATCGAGGATGAGGAGTGGGATAAATACATAATCCCATCTAAGGTCGAGTCAGAGAGGTACAAAGTCAGCCGCACCTTCAGCTTCATCATGAACAGGATGTCAGGCACTCGCAACAAAACCAAGGTGAGGCCACGACTCGTTCGCCTTTGCAACAGTGGAAAAGATTTTACCGCAGCTTGTGTACAGTGAGGTTAAAAAAAAAGTGTGAAACAGAACCCCACAAAAGAAACAGTGCTGAAAGCCTTCCATTCAAAGTGGTACTGTAAAATGTTTACTACCCCACAGACAGGCAGGGTCAGAATTCCTGTGCCGGGGAGCCGTTGTCCGTGCGCGGTGCCTTTTTTGGCCAGGGAGAAAATTCCCTCTCCTCAGGTCTTAGCAACAGGACACAGTGAAAATATCCTCTTACATAACGCACAGACCCCCAACACAGCGTGAGGAACCAAAACACATTCCATAGTATATTCTCAATCTTCATAAAACGTGCGCGCGTGTCCGAGAACACGTTTCCGCGCACGCGCGCATACATACGCGATGCGCACGAGCACCTCGACAAACAAACATGAACTCTCAGACTTCCTTGTAAAGTTTGATGTGAAAATAAACACCGCTCTGTCAAACACGCACACAAAGGAATCCCCCTAATACTCCCCGAAGGATAAACCACCACAAGCATGATGTTCCTTAACAAAGTCAACAGAAAAGCTCACTCAGAGAGACCCTTTATCTCTGCTAACTCCACTCTAACAGGTGTATTACACTCTGCTTTGGGGGTTGTGCACGATGTTGTGGTATCAACTGCGGTAAAACGTCCAGCAGGAGATTAGGGTAAATATTCCCCCGACGTGCGTTACAGGTGAAGGGGAAAGAGGCGAAGGAGGTAAAGGAGAAGACAGGAGCCTGCAATGGACATCACTTTGCCCCCGTGTCTCCATCTGGCCCGGCTCTCTGTGTGGCCTGTGATAAATCTCTTTCTGGGAAAGACCTGTTGCAGTGCTCCAGTACGTATTGTCCTGTCATTGCACGCTCTGTGGTTGCTCAACTCTCATGAGTTCGTGTTACTGCCCGTGCTTCCACGAGGGTTATTTTTTGACCAGCGGAAGTGAAGTCAGCCTTACTCAGTGAACTCAGTATCGAACATTCGAGCAGGGCACATTGACAGCCATCTGGAGACCAGATTTATGATTCTGCTGGGGGGGTTCTCCCTTTGAAATCTTTTATGAGATTAAATTTACTGGAATTTCATCTGCTTTTGTTCACAGACTGTTCCCTGACCGTCCACAAGAGCTGCCGTGAATCAGCTGCGGCCTGTGGAAAGGTGACCGTCGGCGCTAAGTTGTTTCTGCAGCTCCGATTTTGTAACAACACACGTTACGCACTGTCTTGTTTTTCACTTGATCCTGACTTGGAGAGTAATTGTACTCAGATGGATGTGGATTTTACCTTGATTTCCAAGTCAGGGTTCATTGTGTGCTTTCTGTGCAGGAAAACTGAGAAAACAATACCACTTCTTTCTTTGACATCAAACTCCAGTTTCCTTAACACACAATAGCTGTGTTTTATTGCGCACGTGTTATGTCACATTTTCAAAACAAACACGTTTTTTTTTATTTCAAGGTTCATTTTTTAAAATTTGCATTACAACACAGTTAGCTGTTGTTTTAACATGTTTACCCATCAATTCCCAATCACTACACAATACTGTCCTCTGCTGTGACCAACATTTCAAACATCAACATCTGGTAATCCCCGTTTCTTGCCCCTTCACTCGGTCACAGGACATTGTCCCCAGAAACATAAAAAATCAAGCAATCCCATAAAAAATAAATTAAATCCTGTACCCATGTGGGTAAAGGCCGTGTTGAAATAACTAGAGCTGGCAGAATAAGGTCCACCACTTGGTTGTGCTGTTGTGGATGCAGCGGAGCGATGACAGCATCTGTTTTCTGTTGGCTTTATGGTGGTATTTTATTATCATACTCAGATACACGGTTGTTTATGTTAATGTGATTGTATGTTTCCTCAGAAGCTGCCAGAGCGGAATGCTTTGCTGATGAAAAGCAAGACCTTGTCTCTCCCACCGAGTGAGTCACAATTTACCGCGCCCCCCCCAACCCCCTCACCCAGTACCCTCCCTCTCTCTTTGATTCGTTTAGTTTTTAACCGTCTACCTCCTCTTTTACATCAAGTAAGTCATTTATCCTCCTGTTTTTTTGTCCCTGTGGTAAAAAAAAAGTTAAATTTTAATCTGCCTCAGTGGGGGATCTGGGACGGATGGTGTTTATGTGCGTGTTTATCCCTGAGCACAGAGATGGAGTATCTCTCATGCAATAACAGGATACATTTACCTCTTGATGTGAATGTTTCGCATCAACAAAAATGTCATGTTTGCACACAGTCGGGTTTAATTACGGTATTTCTTATTGTTGGCTGTTAGCCGAGTTCCTTTTAGACAATAAAGCATTTGTAACTTAGCTTCTTAAAGCATCGTAGCACTATAGTCAGTGACTACCTGCGTGTAAAGAAAGGATCTGGACAACAACCATGCAATCTGTTTGGTTTTTTGTTCCTCCAGACTCGACGAAAGACAACTCTTCGGCTTCCCTTGTCTGCCCTTCATCGTCCCCGTCTTCTTCACTCACAACAACGACCAGAGACAAGAAAGAAATGGTCACTCCTTTATCCAAAAGCCTCTCCATCTCAGTAGACAGCAGGTAGGACGGCCTTGCTCCAGCTGTACCGCCATCAAAAGGCTAACTGCAGTAACTACATTTTGTGTTTTAGAAGTGCGTCTGTGGAGGTTCTGTCATCCAGGCCATGGTGAATTCTTGACGAAATCTTCTCGTCGTGGCAACTGGCGTTCAATTTCTTCACTCGAAGACGTTTCACGCCTCATCCGAGAGGCTTCTTCGGCATCAACAGAGCACATTTCAATTTGTCTTCAGTTCAACTGAAGAAGCCTCTCGGATGAGGGGTGAAACGTCTTCGAGTGAAGAAATCCAACTCCAGCTGCTACGACAGGATTTTAATAGTGTATTTGAATGCATATTAGAGGACATACGCTATTTTCACCATCTATAGTAACAATGGTGGCACTAAAGCCCGCTCTCATGTGTTTGTGCACAGGCTGCTGGGGGATGCAGCAGGGGGAGAAAGCGATTCTGGGGTGAATGTTTGCACTAACAGCTCATTGTCAGATGAGGGAACTTCCATCACAGCAACTCCCCCTTCAGCCGATCCACCAATCATCCTGCAGGGTGAGGATGACCCACGGAGCGAAAATGCTGGCATTCAGTTTATGAGGTTTAGAATGAACGCAAAGTACATAACGGTTGAAATGGAAGGCTTGATTTGTTACCGTGGTTTCTGCAGATGCGGTTGATGCCCCTCTGCTGAGCGGCCTGTCAGCTGACCTGCTGGGACTGGAAGTGGAGTCCTGGAGCCTCGCAGTCAGCCCGGAGTTCTGCAGGCTGCACGACAGGCACACCGTCAAGCGACAGGACGTAATATACGGTGAGACTACTCGTCCATCGCTGAATCAGAGAAGTTTGTAATTCTTTCACTGCTTTTAACACAATATCAGATTTTTTTATTTCCTAATAAGTATTCTGTAATTAAACTGTTGAACCACATCTTACTACTAAGATTGATCAATGTAACATTGAGCCAATTAACCAGTATTGATTTTGGTACTGGAGATACACATATGAGAATATTATTTCAAAAAGCATTTAAGATGAAAATATCAATAACAATGTGGCTCACCCTAGTATTGTATTTCTAGGGTTAATGCATGTTAAAATGTCTGCAATAGATTGTCTGTTGTTAGTAAGTTTTGACACCTCCTGCTAGTTAGCTGAGCATTACAAATAGTGCCCTGTGGTAAGAGTGGCCTACCTGTGTCACAAGTCATCAAATCCTCCCTTCAGACATATCAACCACTCTCCGCTAATGTGGAGCATTTACTATGTTGTGGAATGATGACATGACATTATAAGACTTTATAATTTTTGAAACAAATGACATAACTGGCCTTACTTTTTCTGAAAAAGAATGCAAGGCACCTTGTGTGCAGCGCCTCGGTCAGAACTTTAGAATAACCCTGAAGTAACGGCATCATGATCCCTGCTTTATCATGTCTGACCACAAACCGACAAGCAGAAAAGATGCTAACAGTCTGATATAGAGATTTGTAGCTCCAAGTTTGAAGTAAACTTGCTACTCTATGGGCGTTCCTATGTGTTGTTTTGCATATGATTATGTAAACTGGGTAGAGATGGTTCTTTCAATTAAGTTTTTAGGCATCATATTTAGCCCATGACCCTCTTTTGCCACCCCTCCTGTAGAGCTCATGCAGACTGAGCTGCACCACATCCAGACACTGACCGTCATGTCAGAAGTGTTCAGAAGAGGCATGCTGGAGGAGCTGCAGCTGGACTGGGATTGCGTGGCCCGGATCTTCCCGTGTTTGGACCCCTTGTTGCTCTTCCACCGGAACCTCTTTGGAGCGCTGCACGAACGCAGACAGGCTTCAGCCCAGCCCGATAACCACAGAAATTACCTCATCCAACAGATCGGAGACATTCTGCTACAGCAGGTTGGCAAATGTGGCAGCGAGTAAACAAACGCGTGCTGTCAACAGCTGCCTTCAGCGTCTAACCCTAACGTCCTCAGTTCTCAGACGAAAATGCTGAGAAGATGAAGCAGGTGTATGGAGAGTTCTGCAGTCACCACACCGAAGCCGTCAATGTCTTCAAAGAGCTTCAGCAGCAGAACAAAAAACTCCAAAACTTTGTCAAAGTAGGCTTTTGGCTCATTGCACATGGCACACCAGAAAAACATTGCTCCTAAAATATCCAATAATATTGTTTGACAAATTAATGTTTTACTTTTTTCTTGACATCTCTGCCCACAGCAACAGAGTAATAACTCGCTTGTCAGGCGAAGGGAGGTTCCAGAATTCATTCTGTTAGTCACTCAGCGCATCACCAAGTACCCGGTGTTGCTGGAGAGGATATTACAATACACTCAAGGTATGGCTGCTGCACTTTTTCCACAACAAAAACTGACTACTCAGTCTTTTCTGGATTCTAAATGTAGTCCACTAGGAACCTGAAAACTGCAAATAATATAATTTGAACTCCAAATGGTAATTTCCTCACTGTTCCGTTGTGTTGAAAATTGGTCTTCCAGTGGTTGACATATATATGATGGCTGTTTGCAAAGTCAGTTTATTTCTATGAATAATACAAGAAAAGAAAGAACGTTACATTCAACCCATCATTTTTCACACATAGTCACAGTCCTCAGAATTGCTCGCAGGCTTTGTAAATTGCCCTCTCTGTGCTAAATCAATCCAAGTATGGAACATCCCAGCTTAATGTGACAGTGTTAAACGGATAGGGGCTGTTAAGCTTGAAAATTGCCTTTAATGAATTAGACACTAGCAGCCAGAATATCTGCTTCTATTTTCTCCCCTCACTTGAAAAGACGTCAATATCAAAACAGTGCATCAACAATTATTTCAATGATCATCTTCTTTTGCAGAGGGAAGTCAAGAGCACTCTGACTTGTCGAGCGCCCTGGCTCGAATCCGTGATGTGATTGCCACTGTCGACCTGACAGTCAATAAGTACGAGAGGTGTCAGGAGCTGCAGGAAGTGCTGACCCGCCTGGAAAACAAGAGCTTTGCCAAGCTGAAGAATGGCAAGGTGTTTCGTAAGCAGGACCTGACCAGCAAAAACAGAGTTCTACAGCACAAAGGGTTGGTGTTCTGGAAGACTGCCACAGGGCGGCTCAAAGGTACGTCTAGGAACATCTGCGGCACGAGATGTTTGGATTCACTTGAGTACAATTATTTCTGCCCTACCTCTTTCAGACACTTTAGCTCTCTTGCTCACGGATGTTCTGGTTTTCCTGCAAGAGAAAGATCAGCGCTTTGTGTTTGCAACAGTGGTGAGCCTTAACCCTGAAGAGTCACTTTGGCCTTCCGTCCAGTATATTGACTCCCTTTCACTTTTTAAATTGTGTTCACTCCGTCAGGACCAGAAGCCTCCTGTTATTCCACTGCAGAAGCTCATTGTCAGAGAAGTAGCCAACGAGGAGAGAGGGATGTTCCTGATCTCCGCCTCCTCAGTGGGACCAGAGATGTACGAAGTTCACACCACCACCAGAGAGGAGAGGAACGCTTGGATGAAACACATCCGGCAAGCTGTGGAGACGTGAGTGCTTCAAGTCATGACTGCACACAATATATACTTGCCAGTGTGGAGACTTTGCTTCATCTCACCAGCCAACGATATATTTTTCAACTCTGTGTCCTTTGGGTATCAGAATAATTGATAAAACATTGTAAACATTGGTAATATTACCAGCCAGAAACACATGACTTGCCCAAATCCACCAAAGCAGCTTCAGCGGGACGCTGAGTAAATGACAGTATAGTACAGCAGGAGCTTCAGAGAGCTCTTTTGGTTATCATCACATCGACTTTTCCTGAGAAAAGGCCCTTGGAGACTTGATGAATCCATGTGATGTTTATCACCCTACCTAACCTATTATTGTTGTTTACTTTTTCAGTTGCCACCTCTTTGTTTGTTTGACTTCTAGTGTGTGTGTGTGTGTGTGTGTGTGTGTGTGTGTGTGTGTGTGTGTGTGTGTGTGTGTGTGTGTGTGTGTCCGCTCTTCTGTTTAAATATGTGGTACAAATGAAGTTGAGTCTGACCCCCTTTAAATCAAGGGGGAAAGCCTTTGCAAATGTCTCGGATCTGGCGTGGGTGAGATTGCCTGCTTAGTTTGTGGAACTCGGTGTTGCTCATTATCTAACCTCCCGCTGGCATCCTCCATGGCAGTTGTCCTGAGGAAGAGGAGGAGGAGGAGCGAAATGCTGAATCGGAGGAGTCCAAGCGAGCAGCAGAAGTGAGAGTTCAAAAGATCGCCAAGTTTCAAGGTGATAAGGGGGTATCAGTTACCACGCGTTATTAAAAGATAATCAATGTTGTATAAAACAAACCCGTGATAGAGACACGAGCAAACAGTCTTAATCCCAGCGTTTGTTTTGTGTAGAGACATTGCTGGGTCAGGACCAGCGCATCTGCAACAGCTTGGAGGAGAAGTTACAGTTGTACGCTGAGCTCGCTGAGTTAACCCTCGGCTCGCCAGAGGCTGCGCCACACCGACATCTGCTGGTGCAACCCGAGGCTGACAGCGAGTCGCCGAGGCAGGCTTCGTCACTGCTCACCTCTGCACTAAGAGAAGGTGAGGACGCCGCACATACGAGCTCTAGGGGTTACTCCACAAGACCCACAGTCCACGATCTTGTCCGTCGGTGTCGTGAAATGAATCCGTTTTTGGTTTGACATGTTTGGTTTCACGTGCAGCAGAGAACTTGATCAGCATCCTCCGAGCTCGGGATGGCATTTCTGCACAGTGCCTGAGTTCTCCAGTCCGAGGACTGGACGCCTGCCACTACAACAGCCACGGCAGCAGCATCCAGGAGTCTCCCTCCGAGCGTCAGTCACACACAGACAGCGTGATATTGATGCAGTACTGTGTTCAAGCGGGACGTTTTTGCAGCATTTTATTCCCTTTTGTCTCTGCAGCAGACTATCTGAGCACGCTCAGCATTAGCTCCGCCTCCCTCGGGTCGGACAGCGAGCTGACGGACAGCGCGTTGTGGAGCTCTGCCGCGGAGCTGAGAAGGGGGGACACCAAAGAAACGCTGCTAAAGGTTCAACCGCCGTTTTACCCCATGATACATAGTTTTTGGTTTTAAATAAATCAGTGCTCCTCCGTAACTGCGTGTTGCTCTTTAGGTGGCAGAGAGCGTGCAGAGTCTCACTCAGCTTCTTTATAGTCTGCAGGTAAGAAAGAACGTACCTGTCAGTATGTGACGCTCAATACAATATCCTGACTGACAACGATCGATCAGCGAGATCTGATGAGGGTCAATAAACTTAGATTACAGAGGCCAGCATATCATGTCCACGTGAAGTGATTATTCTATGAAATTAAGAAGCTTGATATTTTGATAATTTCATTATTATTATGGCTTGTAAATGCGGCACCGGCATCACAGCAACAAGGTTACCGTCTCATTTCTGACAGTAGATTGCATGTCTTCCTCTTGTGTGCACGATAAGTGGCAATGAGAATGAATGAATTAATCATTAGTCATAATAACAAAACCACTAGTTGGGGTCAAGCTTAATTTAGTTAATTGATTGGTTCATTATATATTCACCCGCTTATCTTGCACACAGGCTCATGGGGAGCATTTTTGATACGAGCATTTAAAAAGTCAAACAGACTTCAAGTTAGGCGTAATGACTTTCTAAGCTGTTCTATAAAGAGCCATACTACGTTAACATACGGAGAGTATCTGGAGTGTGTTCAGAGGGCTTCTCTTGTCTGCAGGCTGCTGTGACCCTTCAGGACAGCTGCCACGAGATGCACAAACTCCTCCTCCTGGAAGGTGACAAACCTCAGCTCAGGACCGTCACCTCCCTCCAGAACAACCTGGTATCAGCACCACATTTTTCTAAATCCTGTCATTTAACATATAAAGTTTGTGTGCCAACGCAGAACTCACACATACCCGATTCTAAATGAATCTTCTGTCGAGGTGCAGGACCAGGAGAGGCAGAGGAGCATTGATAAGAAGAAAGAGGAGGCAGAGAGGAAGAGTATGGAAAAGAAGAAGGAAGAGATGGACGAGGTGCAGAAACTCCATGTGAAGCTAAAACAGGAGCAACAACGCTGGGACAAAGAGTGTGTGGCCAGAGAGAAGCAGCAGGTGAGCCTTCCTCTGGGCTTCAATACAAACCACCTACTGGGTTAGGTTCTGCAAATTCAAAACAATCCCCCAAATATAATTTCTCATTTTTCATTATCATTATCAATTGCCACGACTGAAAGAGGAAAAGGTGTTTTGTATGGTGCAACCACAGGTCATCCAATGACAATGATGTCATTACTCCAAGGGATACCTGACAATCCATTTCAACCATACTAAACATCACTGCTTTTCCCTTGAAATTCACTTGCTTTGGAAGATGCAGGTCTCCTTAAAATTTCAATATTGGGGGGATTATAATAAAACATTGTTCACCCGAAATGAAACAAGAACACTTATTTTTTCTTTTTTTTTTTCCACCCGCGTTGCTTGTATTTCCATCAAGATTCAGGTTTGCCAAAGTGTGGCACTTGAGCGACCTGCAGGGGTTACACATGCCACTATAAATGTATTACTGTAAGAGCAACACTGGATCGCTTTGAATCTTAGAAATAAGCTTTAAACGTCTAATGTATGCTTTTGGTTTTTATTGCTGTGGTTGCTAAAAAGTACTCACACTTGCTCAATGCCGCTTTTTTCTTATGTTGTGTTGCTGTAACATCTGAGAAACTCCACAGCAGTGTGTCGGTATGGAATTCATTATCCTGCGACTTCTAACAATCCACAGATGCTGTGTGCCGTCTCAATAGGATTTATTTTTGCAGCCAAACTAAATGCCCAGTCTGTATTGTCCCTGTTTGCAGGCCAGCACAGACACATCAATGTTACTTGGTTTTATGTTTAAATATATGTGCATCTGTTTATTTTCAGGCTGAACTGTCCGTTTAAATCAATAAAAATCCCCAACATCACTGTTTTAAAGCCTGGCTTGACCCTGTAACCGCACAAATCTAACAACCAAATGTAAAATGTCAAAGCGCATCTGAATCCCATCAGTGCAGACAACAGAGCAGCAATGTAGCATCTGAGTTTCGGAGAGGAAAATCAGGGGATAAACAGTACAAGAACCAGCTGATGTGCGTGTTCCCCCTTCTCCAGACCGAGCAGGAGAGCGAGCTGGAGCTGCGTGAGAAGCAGTGCCTCCTGGAGGCCGAGCGGCTGCGCTGCGAGCGCGAGGAACTGGAGGCCCAGCTGCTGGAGTATCAGCACAATCTGGACAGGCTGCGGGAGGGTCAGAAGAGCGTGGAGAGGGAGAAGGAGAAGGTCGAAGCCCAGCAGAGGCTTCTCCAGAGCTGGAGACACAACCGGCAGAGCAGCCTGCCCGTTACTATACCACTGGATGGATACAAGGTCAGCCGACGAACATCAGCACGTGGAAACATTTGAGTCCTGTATTTCTGACAAACTGATCACGTCTTTAACTTTGAAAATATTGACTTTGAAAGTGTTTATGTCAGAGAAATTACTCCTTTGTGCGCGTACAGCTGTGAACGTCCTCTTGAAAAACAGTGGAACCTTGACTTATGACTGCATCAACTTGTGAATTTGAGATGCGAGCCTTCGCTCAGTGGATCT
The DNA here is from genome assembly GCA_901007705.1 of Fistularia tabacaria. NCBI lineage: Eukaryota > Metazoa > Chordata > Actinopteri > Syngnathiformes > Fistulariidae > Fistularia > Fistularia tabacaria. The sequence continues at coordinate 70,188 of CAAKHD010009165.1, read as the reverse complement.
TTGTGATACGAACCGAGATCTGAGTTAGGAGCGCGCGGTTTGACACCGACGCTGTCCGTGACGTGACGTTTAAAAACGGTCTGATGCGCCGCCCGCCACTTGGTGGCCCAGAGAAAGACACGAGCGAGGTGTGCGTGTTGTGGACTCGTCCGTGAAGAGATGGAGAAGTTCTTGTCAGTGATATATGGTGACGGAGAGCATCGTCTGTCAGAAGGCAGGAGAGTTTTACGGGGATTTGGTGCAGCGGACGAGGCGTCGGAAGGGTCATTCAAAGCCGGTCCGGGACGGTTTGATGGTTTTAAAAGAGGAGCAGCTTCACTCCGTCCCTACAAAAAGTTTCGCCATAAAATGTCTCGAAGTGTGCAAGTTACATTTAGCAACACATGGAGGTATTAAGACTGAAGCAAGTAAATCAAGTTAAGCAATAGAGCACCAAATGAAAAACTCCCCCAACCTCCTCTGCTGTCACCGCTGGCATCTTCTTGCAATCTTCATGGTAAATAAACTAAATGTAACCAGTTTTATATCCTTACATACTTTTTTATTATGGATCATTAGTTTTTTATAGATTATTTAGTCTTACAGTACATTTTTCTTATTTAAAAACACGTAACAAAACGGGGCGCTGGGGCAGATTAAACACATTTCAAATCATTTCAATGGGGAAATTTATTTGATCTTCCACAAAAAATGTGTCTCGAGCTTGTTCACGAAACCAATTCAATTCAAAACTCAAGGTGTATCTTTACTTAATTAACTTTTTCAGACCGTCTCCATTCCGGACAGTCCGTCATCTGACCTCATTGTTTTGACTTCCCAAGATGCCGAACCACAGCCGCTCCGGCAGCCTGGACGGCAACTGCGCCGTGAACGAGAACGACGCGGCTCTACTCGCCTCCCTCCAGAGGAACCATCTCCAGCAGCCCACCAACAACCAGCACCAGAGCCTGCTCTCCGCGCCAAGGAAGAACAACGACGTCCCGCGGCACACCTCCGGCTACGGCGCCAACCTCGGCCTCACCGCCAGCCTCTACAACAGCCTCAACAGCCTGCTGAGTCAGACGCACGGGAAGCAGCCGGCCGAGGGCCTGACTTACCCGAGCTACCCGCAGAACCGCGGCTGCAGCCGACCAATGGGCGACTCTGTGTGCCCATTCGGCCGGGCCGCTGCGCAGCCGCAGAGGACTAGCAAAAGTACGTTTGTTTTGACTCCGACAGTAAATGCTAGGCAAAGTCAGGACGTATCTGTGGAGGTTCTCAGTCGTCCAGGTCGTGGTGAATTCTTATCGAAATCGTCCTGTCGTGGCAACTGGACTTGAATTTCTTCACCCCTCATCCAAGAGGCCTCTTCAGTTCTGAAGACGAAGAAATTCAAGTCCAGTTGCCGCGACAAGAAGATTTCGACCAGAGTGCAAGTTGTCTCTCTCAAAAAAAGCCAAAGCCCTGATCCAGTTCTGTCCTTATTCCACCTTCAGATATCAGTCCACAGTTGGACCATCGACCCCTGGGACAGTGGAGGCAGGAGGTCACCGGTCAGGAGCTTTATGAGGACCACTACCCGTCTTCCCCCTCTCTCACCCCGCTCCTCTCCCCGCCGTCGTACCTCTCTCTGGACGGACAGAACGGCGAGGAGGGAGGCGACGAGAACATTGTTTATCTCTGAGAAGCCCGTGAAGAGACGGGAGCAACGCAAGCCGCCCGACGGAGAACTGGATCAACAATAATCTGCTTGCCGCTTGCGTGTTTTATGTTGTTTGCCTAAACATGATGGACGCGAGTCCATTTTTAAAAAGCCTGGATAATCATGTAGGGGTATAATTGCTGGCAGGAAGTAAACACAGATGGGTGTCCTGTCTGTGACGGCCATCAATCCCTCTCCTCCTGCATTATCTAACCATTGTGCCTTTTAAAAAAAAACAAAAAACAAACAAACAAAAAAAACGATGTCTTTGTGAATCACCTTTTTCTACTTGCACTGCTCACATCAGCAGACAAACATTTGTCAATCAGTCTTTATTTTCCCCCCATTCCGTTGTGTTGTTTTTGTCGCGCTTATAGGATGACATTCATTATCTGGCCCGAACACAGCGGGCGAGAGCGTCAGGACACAAGCTACAATTCTGTTTTCCCGTCAGCACTTAAGATCAAGTAAGTGAAATAATTTGAGAGGCCAATCAGAGCCCGTCCCCGAACCATGTACAGCATTCATTTTTAGCGGCTTTTATTTCTCCACATGATCTTTTAATATTTATACGGGATTGCGAGCAACGGCAAGATATAAAATATACTGACACTGTATGTATGTAAGTACCCATTGTATGTATAGTTTTATGGAAGGGCTACCTATGCACACTATTATCTTTTTTTTTTTCCCCCTCACAGAAGTGCCAAAACACATTCTTGCCATTTGATATTATAAGATCGTTGCTGTAAAGAAGAGCTGTAATTTTTCTGTTTAATCTTTTCTTTTTTGTCCCCCAACAAGTTAGTAATTTATTGTGTAAATGGCTTCCCAGCACTGTCAGAAGTAATATTTGTTTGATATGCAATCTCTTGTAATCTCTAATCCAAACAGCAGTGTCCCATATATTAAGAATGTGTTGCATAAAGATACTGTTGAGAACTTTGTCGTGTTGAATGACTACACCAACGTGCTGAAGCATGGAAATATTGATGATTTGTATTTTCTTTTTAATTCATTTCATTGTGCCTTATTTGCTGGGGCGTTCCAGCAAGAAGACACCACACAAAAAGTTAATAGTTTCAAATGAAATCAATTCCTATGTTTAATTTAGATGTGTAGCAGGTCAGTCAGGACTTTTCTTTTGTTCAAGTTATTTTTACAGTTTTTTTTTTTTATTGAATGAAATGCATTAATGTCACAGTTGTGCGAGCGCTTCCTCATCGTTTACAGCAATGAGGGAAAAACCTGCCGGTCGGTTGTGTTGCAATATGATGGGCTGCTGAAATCATATCCTGAATGATGTCAAACGCTTGTCTACTTATCACATATTTGCTTCCTGTTTCCCATCCATTTTTAACTGTGTGTGTGTGTGTGTGTGTGTGTGTGTGTGTGTGTTTTCTGTACTCTGAAGCGTCAGCTGTGCGAGCTCGGTCGTCCCAGCTGTCACTTGCACACCGGATCCACAAAAATAACTCACATTCTCCAGACACTGCAGGGCTCTTAGACCTGGACTGCGGGTCTGTAGATACCGGACGCCGGCACAGAGCCAATCGCTTAATTATGTATAATTACTTAACCCAGACTCAACTATTCAGACATCAATCACACGTGGAAATAGACTGTGCATTGTTGTGTTTTGTCTTTCCTCCCCGGAGAGACCGGCGACCCGAAAGCCTCTGCTGGCAAGTGACGACAATAGAGAGAGGGAGTTACACTGCTCTATTGTTTGAATTCCGATAACCATCTAAAATGATCTCTATCTAAGATGACCTGACCCTCGATGTGTTTGTCGATGTCTTTAAAAGGCCGGCATTGTTGCTCCCCTGTCCCCCCCCTCTGGAGCAGGAGCACCAGGAAACGTGCACACAGAAGTGGTTCAGCTGAATTCTACATCACCAAAAGCGCTGGAGGTAAGCACAAAAAAATTCCACAATGCTTAGAAATCTCCTGAAAACACGTGGCTTCAAATTGATGATAGCAAATGATGAACTCCGTATACATCCGGTGTATACAGTCTAACCCTATACATAGTCTCTGATGGATGACAGGGTCAGCTACGTGTTTTTTTAATTATATCTGGATTTGTTTGCCGCACAATCGCAACGCCTGACTCAATCCTGCCAGCCGAGAAACCCCGACGGTTCTCTCCGATCCGTCTGTGGGCGTCAGGCTTCCGACGCCCACCGTCCCCCGATTTGGGTTTAAAGTGGGCTTCTCACCCAGCGCTCCAGCCGGCTCCCACGAACATTCCTGCTCGCACCGCTGTCTCCCGCCTGTTTATAAGCCGCCAGACTGGTTCTGGAAAACGACAGCAACCCTCTGATGTGGCTTCCACACAGTCGGGGGAGTTAGGAGTGGCCTACGTGGCCACCACGACGACTTTTACCAGGAACGAGGTAAATAAAGTCTTTGCTTCTAAATCTTGCTCGGGCTCGGTGGGATCCGAAGGGTCGCTACGCAGGGAAACACAAGTCTGACTTTGCAATAAAATCGGGCCTCAGACCTTCAAGCTGAAAGCCCGATGTCACCGGAATAGGCATTTTTTTTACTCCATAATTTCTAGGAACATCCATATTTACTCGTCCTACAATGACCTGTTCGTACCTCTTCTTTATTGTAAACATAAACAGTGGTGTTTGTCGGCTCAGAAGCTCAGGGGCATCTCCGCCCATGGGTTTAATTCGTTTTTAGACTCCTTTTGCAATTCAAATTTGTTTTTCCCATTGAAATTAATGTAAATCCCATTGATCCGTTCCCAAGCCCCAAAAACATGCTTTTTAAAAACTTTTTCATGGGTTTACGTGCGGCAAAAAAACAAGACAGGAATCTAAGATAACCTTAATTATAATTATGTTTTAGGAGTTTTGTTCTTCAGGATAGATGGCTGACTTAGCTGTTTCGTGGTGCTCAGCAAGATGAGTAACAACGAACACCAATCTCAGGTTTAGCTATTAATTCCTCCTTCAGACTGAGTGTAAGTCGCTAAAGCGTCTTAACACCACTATCACCGGCACTTTTCACTTTCTTGGGAGCCACAATGACGGCTAATTTAAAGCAAAAAGTGCCACCGAGGCCTATTCATTGGAGAATGCAACGGTGCAAACAGCGCCACATGGCGGAAAGACCATGAGTTTGTTTGTTTGTATGTTCAAGGGCTTCAACAAGGGCTTGTCGATTCAAAAATTTGTTCTAACATTCCGTTCGTGGGCCAATTTGTTTGTGATTAGGGGTGTTTGCCGGCCGAGGTTTCACTCGGTGGTAGAAGTCTCACGATGTTGTGACTATCATTTATTTATACACACGTTCTGCCAAATGTAAAAAAAAAAACTCAGTCTATTAGAGGGGGTCAAAGGTCGTACCGCAGTATTAACATCCTGAGTTTGAAGAAACAGTTTGGATCTCAGAGGAAGAAAAGCACCTACTAGATTTCTAGAGACGGAATATCTTCTCAACTCCATTTATGAAAAATGGCAACTCCTGGAGCTATTTTGAAAACCCCTTTTTAAAAAGAAAATGTAATAAAAAAAAGCACGCACACACAAATGGATCTGCATAAATACACATCAATCTCTGTCAGACATATAAACAAACAAAGCTTGTTATTATTGTTAGAGCGGCTGCTGGCCCGATCCGGCCCGCATCTCAGTGGTGCACGAGCTCAGAACAAATGGGGAGGAAGCGGCAGAGTCCGACCTGCCGGAGCTGCTTCTCCTCTCTCGGGTCAAGACCGAGCGCTCGGCCCAGTTTGGAAGGATCCTGTCACCCTGGTGCACACATCGCTTTCCTTTCGGTGGAAAAAAAAAAATCTGCACCATTTAAAAATCAATAACGGGGATGATCAGCCAGGAGGATCTTCACACACACGTTCTCTGTTGGATTCTCACTCTCACCTTCCTGTGCTTTCTGAAAAACAAAACACACACATGCATTTCTTAATGTAGGTTGACGGCGTGCTCATCCTGCCGGATGATGTGTCTCTGATAAGCGGGAAACAACAAGTTCACACATGTGGAGCTAACGGCAACCTGGCTGAAGACCGAGCGGCTTGTGTGTGTGCGCTTTTACCGTTGAGGCGGAGACACCATGCACCTCCAGAGAGCAGCATAGAGAGCCAGTAGAAACATGATGAAGAGAGTGGCTGCGATGGCCCCTGCAAGCAGAAAAAGAAAAAAAAACACGGGCAGAAAACAAAGAGTTGGTTCGTGTTCAAAGAAAACGGAACGATTCGAGGACAAACCGTAAAAGCCGAGGGGAATTCAGAAATAGTTCGCCAGTCGGAAAACACCCCTTTTTGAAGACATTCAGGTCCAGTTGCCACGATTTTCACAAGAATTCCCCATGACTTGGATGACTGAGAACCTCCACAGACACGTCGCTGCACGATTCGGGATGACCACCCTTCCACTTGTGCGGGAGTTGGAAAAAACAGCCAGGAGACTCGCAGACGACTCCTTTTTTAAATTTCTTCTCGAGTAGGAGAGGCAAAGAAAGGTTGTTGGGGACGCACAGCTTTTATCAGTATTCATTTCTGGGAGATTTCTGTCTGAAGCCAGCGGTCGCAGCCTCCCTCCGCCAAACCTGGAGGACCATGAGCGGATTACGCATGGAGCAGGGAGGAGGTACGGAGCGCAGATGAACGCCCGGAACTTTCAAAACAGATGACGGCTGCAGCTGTGGATCAGCAGGGGCCGTGCCCCTCAGGACCCGGCTGAACCCACTCAGGTTCAGCTGTGGCCTGCGCCTGTTCTTGGCAAAACCACATATGAGCCTGCAAAGGACTCGAAGACGGAGAAAACCACTTCATCGTGGAAGTGACTCAAGGGAGGCGGCAGTTTTTGACCCCTACAGGAGAACGAGAGGACCATCTTCTGAGGTGTTAGCTTAGCAAAATGAACCGAGCATCGGTGCTCTTGTATGCAGCCCGGGGATCTTTTCCGGACAAAACCCCTCCGAAGTAGCAGCCGATGTGCTTCTAGATTAAAAAAAAAAAAAAAAAAAAAAGTTCAGCAGAAGAAACCCGAACTCCACCATCGCGGGAAATGAGGAATCTCCAAAGAGCCGTCTTATCTCTGTGACTGAGGTCAAAGCAATTTGAGGAGGGGAGTTAACAGTGCAATTAAAGTCATTATGTCATGTGTCCCGATGACATGAGGAAGGCTTGACCTTCCTCAGACAGATTATCTCCAGTTTTTGACAATTCCTTGCTGCTTTTAACGGATTTCTAATCTGAAATTAAATAAATCAAAAATATTTGGACCCGGGGGTGGGTAAGGCAGCTCACCTGGGATGATTCCACTGCTCCTGGTGAGAGACTCCTCCACGCCTGAAGAGTGCGTCGATGCCGCTGTTGAAACTGGATGGGCGTTGGAGGCGTAAAGACCCATTTTAGGTGGTTTTATATTTTATTGTGTCTGATCTAATGAGTTTTTTGTTCATTTTCCTCTTTTATTTAGTCAATTAACCGGTTTTATTTCCCACAATCTGGGATATTTACATTTAGCTGATTTTAATCAGTGGAATAAAATCAGCCAAAATATTGAGTTGGGAAAGCACAGAAAAGTATCCAGGAAAATATATTTTTTTAAAAAGGCAGGAAAAAGTCAAACAAACAAAAACAAACCTCACCGTTCCTCTGCTCTGCGTGCAGAGCCTGCCACACCGGCTCCGCCATCTGAAAGAGCACAAGACCGAAAGGTGGAGAAAAAAAAACATACTACTTCTCTCAACGATAAGAATAATGGTGAGGTAAAGAAGATTAAATCCAGGTTTTGTAAATGAAGTTTCCGTGGAAGGTCCGCCTGCTCACCTCCGCAGGAGACCGGGGTTGTTTTCAGGGCAGAAACACGACTGTTTCCCCGGTCGGCTTCTTACCTCAGAGCTGTTTCCGTTACCGATGACGAACTTGCTGTTGTTTTGCAAACCCATCCTCATTTTTTATGTGTTTGGCTGAACTTGTCGCCTCTGTGGAGGAGCAGCGGCTCTCGCTTCTTCAGCTCATGTTTTCGTCTCACCTTCGCGGAGTCGAGCGCCTGTTCGCGCCGCGTTCAGGCGCCGCTTCAAAACCTCGTCATTTTCACCCGCGAACAAGTTGACCGGCGTGGGCACCGACGAGAACTTGAACCGTGTCATCGTTTTACGCTGCGTTCGCGTAGGAACCTTAACAACGATGCTCCTTAATTCATTCTGCTCCAGTAAAGTGTATTTATTGCATAATCCATGAACATGTAAGCTTCGAATCCATCTCTGTCTACTTCGTGTCCGGAAAAAAACGGTTTCCGTGAACGCACCAGCAACTCCTGATAGTTTCTATGAATTGGCCTCACACCCGATTGATCCTCACATAATCGATATCACAGAACATTCCCACACACACCTCTCCTCTCTGGATCACTTTTAGGAATTTAGGATCTTTGAGAAAACAGCCTCGACGTTAAGAAAAGAAAAGAAAAACATACGGTTAGAGTGTTATCTCGATGGACAGTCGCATTCACAAGGTTGGCTAACTTCCTTCGCGTTGTGTTTAGGGACTCCCTCTGACTGGTTTACATCAACTCGGAAAAAATAGCTCCGCTTGGAAGCGATCTCTGAAATACAGCCCGCGGTGTTAAAGCATATCCCCGTTACCCTAACACGATATTCACCCTTTTTCGTTCCGTTTTCTCACACGTTTTATTATCGTGAATAAATCACCGCGGTTTTCCGTTTCTTTAACCGGACTGGGGCGTGACTCCTTCCCGTCAATTATACCATACTTTCACCGTTTTATCACTCAAAAAGCCGTTAAATCGACGAAAGGGAACGCGAATGCACTCTAATCACGATCAATTTATTTTTAACTGTTTAACTGTTTTAACTATTTTTAATTTCTTTTGTGTTTTTAAGTCAAGCAGTGGTAAAGCCGTTGCTGTATTAAAAATGTCAATGTACAATATCATTCACCTGTGTAGATTTGCAAGCTCAACGACAGGAAGTGTCGTACCTTTGCCCTTCACAATAAAAGCATCGGGGAGGTTAAGGAGCGGCCGTATTGGCGCTGACCGGAAGTGCGAAGCGAATGTTTTTTTGTAGCTTAACTAGTGTGAGAAATTGGTTTTCAGTGTGTGACATTACTTTCCCTTAAATTGTGTATGTTTATCTTTCTATACATTGTAAAAAATCAATTTGAGAGCCTTTTATATAGCACATCAATTAGATTTAAACTGCATCTCCATTATCTATATTTTGGGAAGACCTAAGTGTCATCCCCGCAGGCACGCTTGACATAAAAACCTCCAAACACGTTTGGGTCTCAATACTGGATTTACTGTGACAAGAAGTTGCTTGTTTTACTTTTGAGTTATTTGGAAGCCCACATCAGGTTCAAAATGTTTAATTTTGATTGTTTTGACACACCAACCAGCAATAATCGACTTAATAATTAAACACCTCGGGATTCTGTGCTTTTAAATATCCGACGATCGACCCCGGCAAAGCGCACTATAAAATAATGCCATACAGAAGTCGAGTTAACGCTCCTTTATGAGAAACATTTATTCTCCCTATTTTCAGAGAGAGACACAACCGTCTGCAGAGATATTGCACCCATGTTTACACTGTAAAAGCAGAAAGAGCAAAATTCAGATCAAACTCACTACATTTCTTTCACACAGGCACTGGGAACATTAATGCAGCCTGACAATGGTGCTCATCAGTAAATCATATGCACAGAGAGCGAGCAGAGAAACATCTAAAAACCAAAAGGCATGTCTTCATCTTAAACTCAACAGTTCCTGGAGAGAGGAAGTTCTGCCCGCCGGGGCAAAAGAACATTGCAGACAGGAGAAACATGTCCGCATTGGAGTGTTTACCTTCAAAATGGCATCGGAATATTGCTCACGTAAGTAACAACATCCTGACGATGATTCCAATGAAATATAAGCTCCTTCTTTTTCCCCAAATCTGTATGCAAGATGAGCGAGTGAAACACTTTTGAAAGGCTTATAACTGGACTGAAGTTGGAACTCCATTAACAAAACTACTGTTCACATTTCTTAAAGTAGGAGGGAGCTTTTGAGCTTACCAATGGTCTGACACAGACACTGTAAAGAGCCTATCGTCCCAACTCGTCGCGTTCATGGTAAACGGGCCAATTTCCCCACTTCGCCCTTTTATGGACGGGTGGTTGACTGCGGTAATAGGGGCCAGTCAGGATTAGAATCAGTTCACAAAACCTGTTCTCTGGTTTGGTTGGTTAGGGGTGAGTGGGGGGCGCACAAACGCATGTTAGTTACACTGCAGTAAGGCTCCATTCTATGTAGATGCATCTACTTTCACCTTTCGTTGACTCAAGTCGCTCGGTGGGAATGTTTTGGAATTTAACACTGAGACAGAAGCGCCAGGGAAATAAGATTAAATGGCAAATGTTTAAAAAAAAAAAAAAAAAAAAAAAAAAAAAACTGATATCATGAGCAGTTAATAACACCTTGTCTCTCCCATATTCAGGCTAAGTTATATACTCAAACAAACATGGATCACCTGGAGAGCAGGAGGTGGTCATGCTGGCCAGAATTTGGGGTTTAAGATCCGACTGAAAAACGCCACCGTATTCGTTGTCAAGGTAAGACTGAGAGACTGTCAGATTTGTCATCAAGCAGAAAAGCACAACCGTGGAGAACACTTCGAAAAAACAAAACAAATTAAAAAAAAAAAAAAAAAAACAGCTGAGATTGAACTTTTAAGATCTGCATGACAAATGGTTTTAAAAATGTTTGAACAACACATCACCAATACACAACGTCACACTATTTTCGCCCTCAGCTGGTACTGAAACACCACACAGACGGTGACCCCTTAGGTTAAAAAAAATGATTCAGATGTTTCTTTGTCCCCCCGACCAAACCCCATCGCTCCTTCAGCCCCCATCAGTCCACATCCGGACAGGTCACATTTAGGCTGACCGCCTCACTCTGTCCTCTCGCCCTCACCCTGGAGCTCCGATTGGCCGTCGAGAAAGCCTCCGCTCTGTCCTAAGTGTTGAGAGCTGGTGGCTGGTGCATGATGGGGGTTGTAGGAAAAGCAGAAAGGCAGAGAGAGGCATTTCCACGAGGACGAGGCGGTGACATCACATGATTTCACAGCAGGAGTTCTGTTTCCGTGCCTGTGGACGGACACGAACGCGCATTTCAATCTTGCTCCGCATTAAATGCTGGGGAAAAATAAATGAACTGTAGATTTCTATGGCAGATTTAAAACTACTCCCATCATCAAAAAAATATGTGGAAATAGTGAACAGCAATCGGCTGATCGGACTTGGTTAGCTTTCAGTCATTAATAATCATTACCACAGAAGTGAATTTTGGAAAAGGACAAGACCGAACTCGCCAGGTTTACGGAAAAACTGCTTCTGATAGTGAAAATAAGTGAGCCAATTTAATGAGTCGGAGGGATTTATCAGTCAGTGCAGATCAAACAGGGGAGCCCCCAGAGCACTGAGCCCCTGTGTTGGTGTGGATTCACAGCAGAGCCAGCGTGTGTGTCTGTTTATCATTCGACCGCTGTGAAAAACAAATAGATCCTGTTGAAAGACACACGAGACGGTCAAAATGTCTGACCAGAGACGGGATTTTGGAGTTTGTCTTGATAAGAAAAAAGAATTAGATACTTGTTATTTAAAGTAAAGTTTACGCCCGGCAGCCTGTGCCTGCTGTCCTGCCCAGACTGGGTTAAACAGTTGGACAAGCTTGAACCCTGCCTTAACAATTTGAGCGTGTCGTACTTTGACACAGAAAAAAAAAATCCCATTGCGAGCACTTCCCTGCAGGTCATGGTGTTCTCACTCAGTTAACGGAAACAGTCCAATGACTGTCGTCCCTGTTAACCATTTAGACCCAGAATTTGGGGAATACACACAAGCGCTTGTCCGGTACTTACCGTCTTGTAGAAGGCTTTGGACTGGTTCCCCAGGTGTTCAGACTTGGCAACAAGATCATCAAGCTTCTCTCCTCTGTCTAGAAGACTTTCCATTGTGTTGTGCTACGGAGACAGATACACTTGTTTTGCCTAACAGAGCCGTTCAAGTACTCGGGCGGGGTTGTGTAATTTTCCTGGCACTTGAAGAGTAAAGCTAGCTGATAAAGCCAATGAACTGACATTAAACTGGCCTTTGATTTGTGCTCACGGCCCGGTGTTCGGCCGGCTTTCGGCTTTCCAAACATTGCACACGTGTCAAAACTAAGTCTGCCTGTCGTGTGTCAGATTAATAAGGTACTTTACCAAAATAATCTTTGTCTCATCCAGCTCTGCCTGCACTTTTGTCATCGCATCTGCTTCCTTGGGATTCTGTCGGAACACAAACACCGTCAGTTACAAGGCTTTGCTTATCACACACAGCTGAGTATCAGTCGTTTGACTGCAATAAGCAGGCACACCTGACGATTACGCAAAGAAATGATACGAGGCCGCCCAGAGGTGTCCCCTTCAGCTCCGGCTGTCAAACACACGTTCAAATGTCGAATACATTAACCTTATTTATGGATAGTAGAGGGACCGTGGAGCTTATTTGTGCCTGAGTGTGAGGGGATTTTCAGAAACCCATTTTGTAGAGATGCGTAGAAGCCGGTGCGAAAATAAGACCACGATGGGGTCAATCATCATGAGGTTTCATTGAATGGATGAAGAGTACACATTGTTGAAAGCATATAAATCAAAATCACCCAATGAACTGATTCCCTGTATTAGTTCTACCCGAGGATCTGTATGTAAATTAACTCAAAGTGCGACAAGCACCGACGTAAAACGCTCACACAACTCAGAGTATCATTAGATAAGCTTTCTACTGAAAGGCTTACAAACCTGGTACTTTGCCAAGTGGACATCCAGGGCTTTGTAATTTATGGTTTCTGGATTACCAGAGGGCCAATCTATACTGTCCACTTGTCTGGAGAATTCATCTAATACCTTCAAAAAAAAAAAACACAACAGAAAAATACCAGTTTAGGAATGACCAGTAAATGCGGTTTATTGTTCATTTACATATCTTGTACCCACCTTGTCCAGCAATGTGAAACAGACCCTCTGTGGATATTCATTGTCTGCTATCACCACAGCGCCCAGGTTGTCATTTCTCACATACACATGGCACAGATACTCTGGTGGGGGAAAATGAATACAAAACAGTGTCGTTTTCCATGTTCGCCAGTAACTTCACAAAATCAAGTCAACAAACTCAGCCCGAGGTTCTCTGTAAGATGGCGGATTCTAAGTAGTTGCTGTGTTGTGCCGTTGCTAAAAACAAAGGCAGTTGCCGTGTTGTTCTTCATTAATGCAAAACACAAGAAAGGCAATATTTTCATCTGTGTTTCAGCTTTGACACGGATTGGAATTACGGACGGAGGGATTACAAAAGCGACAGGGACCCGTGCCATGTCTATGAAAGAGAAGCCAACGTTACATGAATGATTTGGTCCTCGTGAACTGACTGTTTGGATCTGCCAAAGAAAGGCTCGTATTTTGACTGTTTTTTTCTTATCATACTCTCACTTTGAATCAAGCTGGTATATTCATAGGTGACTTGTGGAAAGGCCGGGGGAACATTTGGACAAACACAAAAAAAGGACAAAAGATAATCTGAATTCGAACCTCTGCATCATCTGGAATTGTCAGACTAAACGTCAGCTTTCGGTTTTTACCTTGTTCTTTGACGGAGGCACGACTTCCAACTGTTGTCCGTTCAACGATCAAGGCACTGGTGAAGGTCATGAACTCCTGGACGCTGAACACAGCAAGACAATAACATGGGTATGATGGCGAGTAGTAACGTCTCAAGTCTACCTAGAGCCTGTAATCTGAAGCAAATATAAGGACAGCGGGGGGGGTTGTGTAGTACAACTGTACATGCAGGGGAAATGACAGTTTCACTGGTGCAAATCTGACCCACCTGGAGCGCTGAAAGAAGTTAAAGGAGGACAGGTCGTGTGCCACTTTGAGGAGGTTGGCTTTCGTCGTTCCTTTATAATGGATGCTGATGCTGTAGAGCTTCATGCTGCCACCGGATCCGTTCAATCGGTCCCAGCAGATATAATCGGACCACAACTCCGACGACCTAATCTGGACCACAAGCATGACTCACATGAGCGCATTATCGCGTCACCAGCTCAGGGGGTTAGCTTGGACCTCCACGACTCCAGCGCTGCCGCCCGTTAGCTTACAAGATAAAGTAGCCGCCTTGTTGGAAGTTCAGAAGCTAACACAGGCTAGCTAATACAGAGAAGATTACCGCCCAAATGAATGTTATGTCCGTTTGTCACGACGTGACATCGACAAATCGATGATTTATTATGAACGTGTGCTGTTTTCGTGCGGATTTATCAAAGACCGGCACGCTGATTTCCAAAGTTACGCCAAGCCGATGCTAGCAAGTGTTCCAGAGGCTATCTGATCTTCGGGATGCCTCGGCGAACTCACCAGATTAACCAGCAGCAAGTCGCCCGACCGCCGCGAACGTAACCGAAAGAGGTGTTTATCAAACTCGAAACCCCGAGATGGTCCGTCTTCGACGCGGAGGTCCTGTCGTCCAGATCCCAATAAAGTACTTAGCAAAATACAATTCGGTGACCAATCACCACGTCACTATCCCCTGCGGTCCAGCGCGATATGGATCCCGGCGGAAACAACTACCGTCGTTCATGGTTCCGCCTTCAGATTATTGGTTCCGCCACCTGACTCCGGTTCAGATTTCCCCCCGTGGCTGGAGGGCGACATATCCGTTACTTCTTATGAATAAAAAAGCACGGCAGAGACTCGCATTCTACTTAAAATTAACAATACTAATCGGTAGGTTTTCTCTCTCTGTAGGGAGCCTTAAGCATTTTTCTTTACACAGTATTGACTAAAATGTTTGATTATTGGGTTAAATGTCATAGTTTGTTTTTCAAGTACGGTACTTTTTCTTTGAACCAAAGACATGGCACCCTCAATTGATGTTTTCTCTGGCAATCTTGCCCCATTTAACAATTTTGCCTTGGCCACTTAACGCGGCGGTGGTGAGTGTTTTTCGCGACAGTAATTCATTTCCAAGGCAACACAGCGAGGCTCCGGGTGCGCCTGTTGACGGACACCGAGGGACTGGATCGTCCCGTCTTTCCTGGAACCGAAGCTCGGGTTGCGTTTGGGTGTTTTTTTTTTGCCTGCTGTCTGGAAACTACCCGACTACTCACAATAATTTCATCCAGGAAAAGTCTGCTATTTGTTGTACGACGCGTCAGAGACCTGCCGTTGAACCTGAGGTGGGCCGGCTCGCCTGTGGACTGGACTACCATGATGGCCGGTCCCCCGACCACCAATGGATGACAGTCTCACGCACATGATCGGCTCAAACCTCCGTCACATCACAAACCCGAGAACCTCAAAAGCTTCTGGAGGACGAGAGAAGTCCCAGGCAGGACCGATGACCGGAGGGACATTTGGGATTTAAACTTATCGTCGCTATACGATGGATAAGGTAAATGGAAAACAACCAGGAGATCTTCTTCTAACCTAACAACCTCTCCTTTCAGTGAAAGTCCCGTGAAATCATGGGATTTACTTTGGAAAAGTGATCCAAATTAACTATCGTGTGGCCTTGTGATAATGAGAATACACTTTAATGGTAGGGGAAGTATTGGGCTATGACAGCTTGCCGCTTGATTCCAAGTTGTGCGTTCGTGAGTCAGTCAGTTCCGACAACAACAAACGGTACACTTAAAAAAAGAGATGCGTCCTTCCATCTGGACGGAAACCCGAAAACAAGGTCGACGGCCGGAGCCGGACTTCTTTCCACCAAAGTAACTCGACAAGGCCTAGAAATGCCAAAAAAGAATCAATACCGGGATCGATCGATCCTTCTGTCTGTCCGTCCCGTTTAAACGCACCTGTCACATCACAGCACTAAAGAACGCGGAGCATAAAATACAGACACTTTTAGCGCTGCCGCGACAACCTCAACCCGCGGTCATGTTTTTCCTCCGGAGCCGAACACGTGACACGATGGAGGCGAAAGCTTTCCACTCCATTGTACTAATCGGAATCAATCACACTGAGGATGAGGAGCGGTGGCACACAGTCCTTTTACTTTCCCCCGTGATCCCGATGACAGGGTGTCTCGCTCCCGTCAGTTTGCTTTGCGAGCGGAGCTGCTCGAATGAAGATCCATCATGTCCGGGCGCAAACAAGCCGGGAGGTTAACTTAACTGGATAATCGGCCGTCGAGGGGCTCCTGGCGCGCGTTCAAGTCCTGCCCGTAAATGGATGAAGCCCGAATTTCCCTCCCCAGATGTACTTTCCCATTACTCGCCCGGTAGTTTGCGAGAGGAGTATTGTTTATTATGAATCAGTGGCCCCAAAAAAGGCCCGGGCTTGCTGATTTGGTCAGGCCGCGTTGTTTGGGAAATGTCCACAAAACAATGAAAAAGGCAGTAGTTGTCAATGCGCTGTTGTTACAGTGTCACTGCAATGAAGAACACGGGATCATGAGATTTTCTAAAAGTATAGAGGAGGACTGGAGGGGCTGTTAAAGAGAGAACTGGGTTTGAGAAATCATGACATCGATATGTTTTTAGAGTGCTCTCCATCGCTTTTCAACGTATGACAAGAAGTTCGAGCAGGACTCGTTCATTGGTTCATCCCGCCTGTCCCGCCTGAGGGACGCCACGGGGACTGACCCACTACACGTGGAATGTAGAGACCAATACAAGTATGAGCCGGTTCGGACGGCAGTGTTTGTGTCTCCAGGTTTCGGATGCGACACCATGTTTGGTTTAGAGGGTACTGGGGCGAGAGGTCGACGGGTCGCCTTTACCTCCCAGGCCGAGGTCGAAGCTCTGACCGGATAAACCTCTTGAGTCCTTCACCTGCAGCAGCTATTTTTAGGTTTCGCCGGTCGCTCATCCCTCGCCGCTGCTAATTTTAAACGTCTTTCAAAATGTGGCTAATTGTTGCGTAAATTGCATATCGACCCCACCGGGGAATTCAAACACTGCACCTCCTTCATAGAAGCGGGACTGTACTCGTCATCACAAGGTCAAATTGGGACGATGTTTTAGTTAACCCTGCTTTCATTTGTTGATTCGGCGAGGGCACAGCGCATTGATTAGCAAGCGTATGAAGTGTAGAGTCGTACTTCCCCACAAAAGCTGAGAAAAAGGAGAAACGGCACTCGCAGAAGACAGCACTGTAGAGATATCTCATGCACAAATAAAGGAGAGAATTGTCGAATTCTATCATTAAACACAAGATCATTGGACTAAAGCAGCCTCTGTAAGAGCAGCAAGCAGAAATCATGAAATAAAATCACAATAAAATCACAATAAAGCACAATATCACATTTATTCATTCAAAACTAAAGAGCTGAGTAGCGGCAATTCTCAGAGTTTGATTAGCACAGGTGAATAATCTCCTCCTCATTCTGTCATTTCCCCGTGGGCTCAGTTTCATCCGAGGCTCCTGCAGAAAAACAGGAAGTGGTGAGATTAGGATGAGCCGCCCGCTTGTTTACGTCCCAAAATTAGGTGAGTTCGGGAAGACGTGGGCGTCGGCGTCGGGAGAAGCCGGCCCCCTTCGCTGGGGCATAAATACAGCCGGGGTCCCGCTCAGTGGTCCTCACACCTGCCTGGGCCCGCGCACACACACACACACACACACACACACACACACACACACACACACAAACACAACAGCAGCACACCGAGAAACACGCAGCTTTTCACTCCCGAAGATGCCGTGCGTTAGCTCTTACTTCGACCAGGCGGTGAAGATGCCCCTTTGCTCGGCGGCCGATAAAATCTTCGTGGTAAGATTCAGAGATTGTTTGTGTCTCCCGTTAATCCCATCGACAGCCAACGTTGTATCATTCTGTGTTCACTTCACGGAACCCGGGCTGAGGAGCTTCGTCGGACTCGAAGCTTGTTTGTTCCCTCATGCGCTTTTTGCAGACGAGTCCATTGTGCAAAGATCCGATGCGATCGATACAACCTGGCTTTGCGATGTGATGTGACAGGAGACGGAATGTCATTCACTGAGGACGGAGTTCTGACGCGGAGCAGGACTTCACTGAACGACTCAGAGAGAAGTTTAGATAAACTGAAAGTGTTCTTCACTTACCAAAAGGTGAATATTATGGCTGCCATTATGACTCCCACTCCCTTTTACCTCGATCCCTCATTGATGCTCTGGAGCCTCTCCTGGCCGTCATCGGGTGCTTTTCACCCACAGTCATACAGTCACACATGCAACCATTCATACATCTGGGCACCTGACGGTCTCCGATGAACCTCCTGCATGTTTTTGGACCGGAGGAACCCCGCACGGACACGGGAGGAACGCGGAGGCTCCCCCTGTTTCCAGGGTCCATCACAAAGGCGAAGATGCAGACAACCCCGAACGACCCCCGCTGTCTCCTCTGTCGGCAGGTCGAGCAGATCCTGTCAGAGTTCAGGCTGAACAAGGAGGAACTGAAAGAGGTGATGAGGAGAATGCAGAGGGAGATGGACAGAGGGCTGCACCTGGACACGCACCAGGACGCCAGCGTCAAGATGCTTCCCACCTACGTCTGCTCCACCCCCGAGGGATCAGGTACGTGGCCTCGCGTTCCACCTCTGGCCGTGGCGACGTTGGCCGTGTATTCAGATGCGCTGCCGGCTTTGTCGCAGAGGTGGGAGACTTCCTGGCTCTGGACCTGGGGGGGACCAACTTCCGCGTCATGCTGGTGAAGGTGGGCGCCGACGAGGAGAAGAGCTGGAAGGTGGAGACCACCAACCAGATGTACTCCATTCCCGAGGACGCCATGACGGGAACGGCCGAAATGGTGCGTGGACGACCGAAGTCCTCCACAACATCCCCTTGTGACCAAATCCTAATTTAGTGAACACTGCCTTGACCGTCAGTGGAAGATTCCATTATTTCTTTGATGGGTATCAAAGCTGCTTTAGCATCACGGCAGCTATTAGCACCTAGCTGTTAGCGCTACTGTTGTTATGAGTATGAGATCATCAGTGCGAGTCCCTCCCACCAAGTCCCTTGTGCACCAAGTGGTCGAGGCAGAAGGCCGCCCGCATGGCGCCGGGATCTGTCCGAGGTTGTTTTTTTTTTTTTTTTTGCATTTTAGACGGTGTAGTCCAGACTTGCTCTGCACGGAAAGCGCCACCAGACAACTGCGTTGTGATTTGCCGCCGTAGAAATAACATCCCGTCTCCGCCCGCAGCTGTTCGACTACATAGCCGAGTGCATGTCGGACTTTTTGGACAAACACCACATCAAGCACAAGAAACTCCCCCTGGGCTTCACCTTCTCCTTCCCGGTGCGTCACGAGGACATCGACAAGGTGCGGCTTTTCCGCTGACCCGGACGGGCGGACGGTTTTCGGCCCCGGCTTGGTTATCACCATTTTTGTCCCTAACTGCCGACTCGAAATCAATCTCAATTCAGGGGATCTTGTTGAACTGGACCAAAGGCTTCAAAGCGTCGGGCGCAGAGGGGAACAACGTCGTGGGTTTGCTCAGAGACGCCATCAAGAGACGAGGGGTGAGTTTGCGTTCGACGTCCGTGAAAGTTTTCTCCGCTCAAAGCTAATCGGGGTGAACCCTTCTACTGATGCGGCGCAGGACATAGAGATGGACGTGGTTGCCATGGTGAATGACACCGTCGCCACCATGATTTCCTGCTATTACGAAGACCGCAGCTGCGAAGTCGGGATGATCGTCGGTAAGATTCTCCGTCGTCCACGAGAGATCTTTCCTTCGGCAGAAGAGGAAATAGGGAGGTTTAAAGAAGTTAAAATAAAATGAGCCTTTTTTTTTTTTTTCCCCGCTAACGTCGGAAACGCGCGTGTCCCGTCTCCAGGCACGGGCTGCAACGCCTGTTACATGGAGGAGATGCGGACGGTGGAGCTGGTGGAGGGCGAGGAGGGCAGGATGTGCGTCAACACGGAGTGGGGGGCGTTCGGGGACAACGGCGAGCTGGAGGAGTTCAGGCTGGAGTACGACAGAGTGGTGGACGAGACCTCGATTAACCCCGGGCAGCAGCTGTGAGTCGGAGCGTGCACGCCAGCGCCGTTTACTCACAGAACCGCCATCGTTTTGACCTACTTTGATATTCCTTCCCCGGGACGGCTGGCGAGCTAAGTGTGACTGACTGTGTGTCCGGGCATTAATCGTCCCTCTGAGGCAATACACACCTGAAGCCCGGGGCCGGTTGCTAAGGTGCCAGCTGTTCTTCCTGAGGATGTTTGGAGATGATCAGAGCCCTCACACGTCAGCGGTCAGCCCCGCGCTGAGGTTGTCAGGTTAATGATCCCCCTCCGCCGCGGCCTAATCGCTGTTTGCTTTTTTTTTTTCACACAGACGACCGCCGAGCCCAGCGTCATTCAGCCTTTTAAGCCCTGACGTCGCTTTCCTCATCAGCCGCCCCACGTGCGCCGGCGCCTCCGCCCTTTTAAAATGTGCTTCAGCTCCCGCGTCTCTCCGCCCTTCCAGGTACGAGAAGCTGATCAGCGGGAAGTACATGGGCGAGCTGGTGAGGCTGGTCCTGATGAAGCTGGTGAACGAGGACCTGCTGTTCAACGGCGAAGCCTCGGAGACGCTGCAGACGTGCGGCAGCTTCGAGACCCGCTACGTCTCGCAAGTGGAGGGGTGAGCAACAGGAAGGCCGGAGAGCACCACGTGATCGTGGATAAAACAAGCACTGAGGTTAAATCGGGCAAGGTTGATGCGACGCTGCAGAGAGCCGACGCCGTGTTCGATTGGAAATATTCTCTGTCAGAATAAAATAAACCGAAATTATATCATTCTATCTATTGTCACAATGGCTAGCGATGTTAGCGCTTCAGCCTCACAGCGACGTCATGGAAATCAACAGGACCTTATTATTATTCATATTATTATTACCAATTTAAAAATTCATTATCTGTTTCAGTATCAATTATTAACCGCCAAAACCGTGATCAACATGGGGTTGTTTTTTTTTTAATCATACAAATGTGCAGTTGTGTCCGGTTGGCGCTTCGCTGCACGAAGGTCCCTGGTTGGATTCCCACAGGGGGGGGCCTTTCTGCGTGGACCCTCCATGTTCTCTTCCTATCTGACTAGTTGGGTTCCACCGGGTTCTCCGGGTTTCCTCCCCACAGTCCAAAAACATGCGGGAGGTTCACGGCAGACCCTACGTTGTCCAGATGGTGAATGAGAGACTGAATGGTTCTTTGTGGTCTTAAGTTTGGTTTTGAATATTTTATGTAGAATAAAGAAAGTTTGGCGGTTAAAGTTAAGCTCAGGAGAAATTTAAAAATTGTTGTTGATTCTTTGTTAGTGCGGTAACTTAATTTAGAATGAATTTGTTTAAAAAGAAAATCCTTTGCTTTGAAAGGAAGGGAAGGTATAAATGTGTAAATGTTTACATACTTCATTACCCAGAAGCCTCGGCGTTGTTGAGAGCCGGAGCAACGAGCGTTGAGCTCCTGGTTTGTCAAAACAAAACACATCATGACATGAACGAGAGGGCGAATGGTCGTATGTCTCTATACGTGGCCCTGCGATTGGTCCAGGGCGAGCCCCGCCTCTCGTCCGATCTCAGCCGGGATAGGCTCCAGCACCCCCCACCACCCTGAGCGCGGGATAAGCGCTGTAGAATAAATGAACAAATCAGTCAGTCAACAAAACGAAGAAAAAACACAAAGACAGCCTCCCACGGCGTGGAAATAAACCGCTAATGCTTTCGCCGTGTTTTTCTACAGTGACTCCGGGGACAGGAAACAGATCTACAACATCCTGTCGTCCCTGGGCGTTCTCCCCTCGGAGCTGGACTGCGACATCGTCCACCTGGTGTGCGAGAGCGTGTCCACGCGCTCCGCCCGAATGTGCGGCGCCGGCCTGGCCGGCGTCATCAACCTGATGAGGGAGCGACGAAGCCAGGACGCGCTGAAGATCACGGTGGGCGTGGACGGGTCCGTTTACAAGCTGCACCCCTGGTGAGCGCCGTGACATCGGGCCGAAGGGTTCGGGGTCGGGGCCCTCACTGTCTTCTCTCAAACGTTTCCCCTCCTCCCAGTTTCCGCGAGCGCTTCCACAAAGTGGTCCGGGAGCTCACGCCCCACTGCGAGATCACCTTCATCCAATCGGAGGAGGGCAGCGGGCGCGGCGCGGCGCTGATCTCGGCGGTCGCCTCCAAGATGGCCGCCTGCATGCTGACGCAGTGAGGGCCCGACGCGGCCGGGAGAACCCCGAGGCCAGGGTGGCCGGGGAAGTCGTCGTCCGGCGACGGCGGCGGCGGGCGGGAGGAGCGGAGGAAGCAGGGTTTGACTGAAAGGACCAACTTGTAGCAAAAACTAAACGCACCTTCTCTGTCACTGCTGACTAAATCAAGGCTTTTCTTGTGTCGTAATAACATGGTCTGTTGGAAGGAACTCTCCGCCGTCCGTCGGCAGGATCGCTGCTGGAGGCGGCCCACGTCTGACCTTCACGTGATCGCGGTGAATCGCGGGGATTTCCTCTAAATCCGACTCTCTTCAACAGTGCAAGATATTTATTTCATTGAAGCGACCCCTCCCCGCCGCCCCTCCAGCCCCCCTTGTGTTCTTCTAGATTTGTGCGCGAGAACAGACGTGTGCGTGAGTAGAGTGTTCGACAATCAGAGCTCACACATCGTTTCATGGGCCGTAGTTGTTTTTTTTGTTTTTTTTTGTACATGAAAAGATGTGGTTTTAATGTGAATAAGCTCGGCTGTAAATAAAGGATTGATTATAAAACGCTTTGCTTTATTCATTCAGTCATGCATTTTCCAAACAGCGGCCGATCAGCCTCTCAAATGAGCCGTCACATCGAGCCGTACGACCATTCACTCACTGATCATTTAGAAACCGCCAACTCTCTCACTCACACATCTGGACAGTTTAGTTTCCCCTGCATGTTTCTGGACTGTGGGAGGAACCCAGAGAAGCCTCTACAGACACGGGGAGGCCCCGCAACTCCACCCTCATCTTCCTCGCGAACACGGCCGAGGACTCGGAATGGCTCCGCCGGGGTCGGTTCGTTTGACCACCGCTCCAACGATCCCCCTCCAGCAGTTTCTAACAATCTCTCTCTCTGTATCAGTGTTTCCAGCCTGCAGGAATCCCGCCTCACCTCTTATCAGGTTCCGGCGGCGACGCGCACCGTCGCCGCCGTGGCCTTGTAGGGGCCTGCGCTCCCGCCGTGGGTTATTATGGGAAGGGGGGAGATAACGCGGGTCGGACATAAAACCCATCCCCGGCGTCACTCGCACTTCCACCCGGGCTCCTCCACGTAGCATCCAGCAGCAATGGTAAGTCTCCTCCGACGGAGGCTTCAAGTCTGGAAGGCCTTGGGCTTCCGATGAGACCTTCTGATCTGTCATTGAACGGGCAAAACTCCCACAAAACTCATGTTCGTGTGTGTGTGTGTGTGTGTGTGTGTGTGTCTGCAGGCAAGCAAGAAGGCCTCCAACAAGAGACAGAGGGGTGGACAGAAGTCCTGCTCCAACGTCTTCTCCATGTTCGAGCAGTCCCAGATCCAGGAGTTCAAGGAGGTACGGCCGGAGGAGGAGGAGGAGGAGAGCGTCTTTATCGCAGGAGGTTCACTGGAGACCCTGAAATGCTCCAGACGTTTGAATGGTTGGATGTCTGTATGAGGCCCTGCGATGGATCCGGGGTGAGATCCAGCAGCCCTGGCATCCTGAGTGCAGGATAAGCTGGTCAGATAAGGGATGAGTGTGTGTTTGTGTGTGTGTGCGTGTGTGTGTGTGTGGTTGGAGTCGGGGGTTGAAGGGCTACTTTAGCGCCCTCCGTCCTGCTTTTCAATTGTCCCGTAATCTACACACATGATTGACGGGTGGATTTTTCACTCGCAGAGAGAAGCGACGTCACGTCTCCAGATACGACTGAAAACCCGCTGAATAAAAATCCAGTTTAAGACAGAATTTAACTCTAGAATGGAGATGCTTCTCTTTATTGATGAGTCGAAGTCCATGTTGTCGTTCGTACCCGCAGGCTTTTGGCTGCATCGACCAGGACAGGGACGGCGTGATCAAGAAGCAGGACCTGAAGGAGACCTACGCTCAGCTGGGTATTGTCGTTTTTTTATCCCCTTTTTCGTCTCGATTCGGCCATGAGGGAACACATGGTGCGTGAGTGTTTGCGAGTGGGAATGTAATCCGGTGTAAGAAAAAAAGCTCTGAAAGCGCTGTGGAAGCGGAGACCCGTCACTCTGGTTTGTGTTGGATGTCTCAGGGAAGCTGAACGTCAAGGACGAGGAGCTGGACGAGATGCTGAATGAGGGGAAGGGTCCCATCAACTTCACCGTCTTCCTCACGCTCTTCGGGGAGAAACTCAACGGCGAGGATTCTCCGAACCTCAGATCTTCCGGCGGTCGGTGAGACGCAGGCTGACGCTCTCTTTTCCCGCTGCAGGGACGGACCCCGAAGACACCATCCTCGCCGCCTTCAAGCTCTTCGACCCGAACGGGACGGGCTTCGTGAACAAAGAAGAGTGAGACGCGCTCGGGGAGAGACCCTCACGCTTCAGCCGCGTGATCTTTCCTCCTTTTTCATCTTCTCTTTCCTGTCCGGTCCAGATTCAGGCGGTTACTGATGAACCAGGCGGACAAATTCACACCGGAGGAGGTTGGTCTTCTCTCCTGACGGGTTTCGCCCGTGACTCCGATCCGCCGAGAGTCACCCGTCCTTGTCGTTCCGTCTCGCAGGTGGACCAGGCCTTCGCTCTGGCACCCATCGACCCCACCGGCAACATCGACTACAAGTCCCTCTGCTACATCATCACACACGGAGATGAGAAGGAGGAGTCCTAACGACAACAAACCCTCACACGTGGATGCTATTTTCCATACACAGCGGCCCCTTGAGATACAAATTAAATTCGTTCCAGAAGTCGGTTCGTAGGTTTTTTCGTATCATAAATGAATTTTCCCCATTTAAAAATAGCAGGAAACAAATGAATCCCTACACCACGTTTTTGCTTCGCTATTTTTTCGTGCTTAATTTCCATTGAAATGAGGATTATTTAAAAAAACAAAACAAAATATGTACAAAGATATAAAATGATGCCACGCAAGAGATAGGAACATCCCAGCAGATATTATTATATGATTATATCATATATATATATATATATCATAATATATTTGTATCATGAATTTTTTTCCGTATTCCACGGATAAAATTTACCCGAATCGCGCTTCGTATCTTGAAAAATTAATATATAAAGTGATCCGTATCTCAAGGGGCCGCTGTAATGCCAATAAAAAAGCTTCAGCAATGATTTTAACACGACTGGATGATGGGATTTGCCTTTAAAAGCAAAAAAAATCACAATAAATGTGAATCTGGTAACTCCAGAAATCTATGAATGTTGCATTATTTCATTATTTGTGTGTATGCAGATGACACTGTGATCTATCGTGAGAGCAGGAGGCAGCTGGAGGACGATCTGGGGAGGTGGAGGTGTGGTCCTGGAGAGGAGATGGATGGAGACAGAATGCATTTGTGTGAATTAGACGGAACCAAGAGGAGTGGAGGTAAAGAAGGTGGAGGTTTTGTACCGAGGGTCGACAGTCCAGAGCCATGGAGCGTGTGGAGCAGAGGTGGAGATACATGTGCAAGCAGGTTGGATCGGGTGGAGCAGATAGTCAGTGGTGATAAAAGAGCATTAGCCAGAATGCATGGAAAGGTGGAGAAGACGGAGGTGGGAGTTGTTGGTCTCGAGACCCTCAGGAGGCACAGCTGGAGGCAGCAGAGATGAAGATGTGGAGGTTCGTCTTCGGGAGTGAGGAGGATGGATAGGATCAGGAACGAGTCCATCAGAGGGACAGCGCACCATAGATGTTCTGGAGATAAAGTCAGGCTGATATGGTTCGGGCATGGACAGAGGAGGGATGGGGAAGATCTGCGTAGAAGGATACGGAGGTCGGCTGGAGAGAAGATGGTGACATGGAGGCAGTTGGTGCTCTCCGGTGAGAGGAAAAGGAAGAAGAACCAGGACCAAAAAAAAAGAAAGTGGCCCTCAAACACAAAGCCTCTCCTGGAACAGATTTTGGGCCGCTAAAACCCGTAGTGGCCACCATCTGTTACCGCGTTTGTTGTTCCGTACCGCTCTGCGAGGTCCCGCGGGGCTTTAGGAGTTCTCCTGACCCCTTCCTACAGGGCGCCCCCGCGGTTGCCATGGACGCCGAAACAAACGCCCCCATAAACCCCCCGGCTACATTTCCCTGCTAATAGCGGCCGAACAGTCAACAAGCGCACGACCAGAGGGGGCTGTGTGGAATTCTTCTTCTCCGCTGCTCCCAGAATACTGCATGTTCTTGTCTGAAACCTCTGGTTCCACTCACAGAGATGCCGATTGCATCCGGGGCGTCGGGTAGGGTGGACGTGGGCGCAGCAGACGAAGTGAAGATGAAGGCTGACTTTGCCGGCAGGAACTGCAACTCTTATCTGCAACGGTGAGATGACTGGCGTTTGCGTGTTCGAGTGTCCTGCTGTGCACAGATGTACTGGACCTTCAATACCATAGACAGCTGGACGAGCGTGTGTGTGTGTGTGTGTGTGTGTGTGTGTGTGTGTGTGTGTGTGAGTGTGTGTGTGTTCATATGCAGATGAAATGTTGGTTGATATGAAAGATTTATACCATTGTAATAGTAATACATCTGAATGATATGGTGGTGTTTCATCTGCCTGTCTGTGCCTGTATACTCGATCCTAATCAACTATTATAATGATAAAAATCTAAATATGATTCAGAAATTCAAATGATTCCACAAAAAATGACGACGGGTGATTCGGTGTGTATCTGCAGACACCTTGAAGAACAGCGCAAGAAACACGGAGGTAACCGGCTGCAGGTGAGACGGACCATCAAGTAGGAAAGCATACAACTAGGTGCGACACAACACCTGTGCGTGGAAGTCAACAGCATATTATTATTATTATTATTATTAATCACCATTTGAATTCATTATCTGTTTTAGTATCAAATAATAACCCCCAAAACTTTTATCAAAATCTGTTTTTATTCAAAATATAAATGTGAAGTTTTGTCTGGGGCGGCATGGTTGGTGCTTCACTGCAAGAAGGTCCCCGGTCGGGGGGCCTTTAAGTGCGGAGTCTCCCCGTGTCTGCGTGGAGTTCCTCCAGGTTCTCCGGTTTCCTCCCGCGGTCCAAAAACATGCAGGAGGTTCATTGGAGACGCGAGATAGTCCAGCATGAGAGGGTGAATGGTTGCATGTCACTATGTGTGACCCTGTGATCGATTGAGGACAGGTTCGGGGTGAACCCAGCCTCTCGCCCGACAGCAGCTGGGGCAACTTCCAGCATCCCGCGCGACCCAGAGCAGGATTGGCGGTAGACGATGGATGGATGGATGGATGGATGGATGGATGGATGGATGGATGGATGGATGGATGGATGGATGGATGGATGGATGGATGGGTGGATGGGTGGATGGGTGGATGGGTGGATGGATGGATGATTT
The DNA here is from genome assembly GCA_901007705.1 of Fistularia tabacaria. Lineage (NCBI taxonomy): Eukaryota > Metazoa > Chordata > Actinopteri > Syngnathiformes > Fistulariidae > Fistularia > Fistularia tabacaria. The sequence goes on along the minus strand of CAAKHD010009165.1, from coordinate 43,009 downwards.
GTCTGTTGTAGTCAAAGACGAACGACACCATCTAGTGGCCAAATGCATTTAGTCTTCTGGCACCAAAAGCTGAATTTTGTGTTGTCCAACCCACATCCACGACTTGGCATTTACTCTGCGATGCAATATTGTTGTATAAAATATTAAATTGTTGCCGTGGTAATAAAATCGGTGATGTTCTGTTTATCACAGGGAGCCCGAGTCGACGCCAATCCAAACGACCCAGAGTCAGACGGTGAGAGCGAATGATTCAGTCACCAACGAGTCGTAACATGAGGCGAAAAGAACTTCTCTCTCCGCGTTTGAACAGGCGCCGACGCTGAGAACCTCCTCCAGGACGGAGCCGGCGAGGAGGAAGCGGCGGGAAAAGCATCGGAGACGCTCAGAAAGTCCCGTCTGTGTGTTCTCCTTTGAATCCGGCGGTTTGCCGCTACTTCGCCGATCATCGTCGTCTTTCCGTCCGGGGGGTAATCGGTGCACGTGTACAAGAACGGGATCTCCAGATACACCACGAAGACCCTCTCCATGACGGCTGAGATGAACCGAACCACTCCTTCCTCTAATCAAAACGAGAATGAAGCTGCTCTGCTTTCACTTCGTGGAAAGCTTTACAAGTGTCAATAACTTAAGGATTCTGCCATAAAAAACAAGTCATGATACATTTCCTGTATATTCCTCCTTGTGTGTGGTTTGTGTTGGACGCTGTGCAACCATCTGCTCCAAGGTTTCAAATACTTGCTGTTCTTGGTGGCACTGGTACCTCTTGAAGAACGGCTTCTCCGCAAGCATTCGCTTCAATCACAGTTTTTTGGGTTTTTTTTTTTTAACCAGCGCTGACCTTCAACCAAAACAGCATCATCGTCCGCATAGAGTTAAATATGGCACCCGCGCTGACGCCGGTCTTGGCGCTCTGGTCCGGGTGATCAGGAGGCGGGGGCCCCTGAGCCCCTCCGTCCTGGGGGTCTCAGTCACTGCTGCTGTCGTCTCCCACCACCATGCTGCTGTACTGCTTCTGCTGCTGCTCTTTGAACGTCTCCTTCACCCGAGCCCTCTTTAGGCCGCCGTCCCTGCGGGGGCGACAAGAGGCCATTCTCATTTTCAACGCACCGCTATCGTCAAAACCCCATCGGAGTTAACCGAAAGACCGCATTTCCAATCCCGGAAGGGGACACCTTCAGTGTACGCTTCCTCGATGTGGCATGAAGGATGATGCTCACAAGCCACGTTAGTGTTTCCTGTTTCCAGGGTTACCCCTGTTTTGTTTGTTTCCGGGCGAGCGGAGAGGAGGGAGCCGACCAAACAAACAAGGCGGTCGTTTTATCTCACCACTGCAGATCCACCAGCCCTCCTTGGCGAGCGATGGCCGACTTTACCCTGTTGGCGAACTGGACGGCGTCTTCGCCTTCCTGCCGGGTCGGAGTAAACGGGACGGGTCAAAGCGGCGCCAGGGGAGGCACACGGACATTCCTTCGTGTAGATCTGAAAGAGGGTCACCTGTTGGTGCATGGCTGGCAGGTACCACACGTTGCAGACCAGGGCCCAGCTGGTCATCATCCTCAGCAGGTAGCCCACCATGCTGTACTTGGAGCTGTTCCAGAAAGCATCTCCAAACTTGGGGTCGTACTAGGAGACAAGAAGTAGACGGTGCTCGGATACGTCGTCCTATCCGTTACGGAACGCGAGATCCGACGGGGATGGAAGTACCTTGATGGCCACGGGGTATATCGTCGTCCCGATCTCAAAACTCCCCTTTTTAAACATCATGACAGATGTGTTGTTGACGCAGGTCCCTGCAGAAACCGGAGAGCGGCACGTCAAACGGGACGAGGGCCCGCTCATTTGACGCGGCTCAAAAGGCACGTATGGAGTTACCGTCCGTCGCCACGGACGCACTCACCCTCCGGGAAGATCAAGATGGGGAGCTTTGTCTTGTCATTTACGTGATCCGTCAACCTGGGGGCGACACCAGAGAGACAATGGAAACAAGCTGCACCTTTGAAGCCCTCCGTCGGCACATCTGGAACGAGGATCTGAGCGAGGACGCCGTCCAGATTTGAGTCACTGACAAGTAGCAGCTTCTCCTCAAACAGCCGCCACCGCAGCGTTTGTTTATATAACAAGATAAACAAAAGCTCCTCTCGGAGCCCTGCTGCCAAGAAGGCTGCAGCTGCAACGAAGAAGAAGACGGGAGTGGACTTGTTTTCTCCCCGCAGCATCAATGACGACGGAAGGTCTGACCTTTTGGTCACCAGGTGGCGATCTTTCATCTCCGCCCTCTCGAACCAGACGTGGGGACAGGATCTCACCATGGCTCTCTGGACCACCCCCATCAGACCGCCGTGCACTTGGCCCACCTGATGACAGAAGGAGCTGCAACGTTCAGCTGAAAGGAGTTCATCGACGAGGATTCAAGGTACAAAGTCAGCCTCTATCTGGACGCCCACCGAAACCCGGCGACCGATTCTCTGATAAAAGCGCAGAGAAATCATCTGATATTGACATTCATGCATGAAATTCGGCGACTTCTCCAACTTCTGGTGCACTTAAGTTCTGCGTTGTTGATCTGGCAACTAAACAGTTATTGCCGTATGTATGAATTTAAGAAAAAAAAAGACATAAGCATCCATGAGTGTACCCGACATGAGCACACACGCAGGTTCGTGTACAAGTATGGCGAAATGCAGTGAGAGGTGTGTCCTGGCGTAAAGAGCAAAACGGGATCCTCCTGCGGCCGAACCTACCATGGCGTAGCAGCCGTCGTTGCAGAGGATGACGATGTCGATGGGCGTGGTGTGATTGGCGACGCAGATCCCTCCTTTCTGGGGTTTGTTTTCCCTGTCGCGTTCAAAAAAAAAAAAAGGAGAGGAGGAAGTTTTCCTTTCAGAGCATTTCCTTTCAGAGCGCGGGGCGCAGACGGGACGCTGACTCGCCTGTTGTGATAGCGGATGGTGGCGGAGAGTCCTCGGGCGCAGATCCGGTAGCAGATGACGTGGACCCACTCGCTGAGCCAGGACTTCATCCTAGATACGTCCACACACACACACTCAGTACAACAACGACACACTTTGCATCAGTGGGAGGACCATATCTTTGCTGCCACCTCCAGTTTGGGAGCATCCCGACGGCGGATGTCCCGATGACCAGCCAGGTGAGGCCGATGCAGGCCAGCGTGATCCTGCGGAGCGTGACAGAAACCTTAACGACTCGCGCTTTCAGGAAAATCCTCCACGGCGGCCGGAATGGCGAGCGCTCCCGTACCTGAGCGGGGCCAGGATGCAGTATCTCACCACGATGCCGAGGCAGTAGACGAGCGTCATCCTCAGGCTGACGTAGCGGAAGCCGTTGTTGGTGCGCGTCAGCAGGTTCCAGGACAGCAGCTCCTCGGAGGTGAAGCGCTGGGTCACCTGGAGCAAACATTATCAATACTACTATCCTGATTTTCCAGATGTTGTGCTATAATCGCACCTGTATCAATAAAATCGTCTCACAGATCTCATCGGTTTGATGGATCTTCACTCCCAATGGCCTTTAGACGGCGATAGTTAACTTGACATCGTTCACCGTTGATATTTGGCTGCTTTCAAGCACTTCATTACATTTTAGCATCAAGCTAATCCCCGCTGTCGTCGGGCGAAATTCAACCATTCACACATCTGGGCAATTTAGGGTCTCCAGTGAACCTCATGCGTGTTTTTTGGACGAGCGATTTCAGGAGGAAGCCCAAGCAGTCGCGAGGAGAACGTGGAACCCCACCAGGGACCTTCTCGCCGTGACGGGGAGGGGCTATCCACCGCACTGGTCTTCAACATTCGTGCAAGACAAACAAACGGCCAGAGTAAGTCATGCACCTCATCATCTACGATGCTTTCAATTCCTCTGCGGGTGAAGTAGAAACAGTCACTGAGTGTGAAATCACCGCCCACCGGGGGTTTGGGGCGACTCCGCCTGAGCTCCTCCAACTCTTCCTCCATGGAGCCATCTTCCCTTTGGATGAGGCCTGAACACACGCAGAAAAGTCAAAGTTAATGGAAGGGCAACGTTGAATCATTTATGAGAACGATGGCCTCCAGCGTCAGTTGTAGAAACGTAAAGATCCTCGCTGGTTCCGAGCCTGAACGCTCCCTCATGACAGTTGGACTCAGGGTGCGGCCCTCCGACAGCGGGTGCTCCGTGGGTCCGTCTATGTCATGGAGACTTCCTTCAGTTTAGACATTTGCTTCTATCAGTGATCATCTGATAACGCGGGGGCCAAAATCCAAAACATCAGATAAGTGACTGTCCATTCAACACTTCCCGAGGACGTTTATTATCGGTTTATAAAGCTAATTCGCTGCTATCTATTCATATAAAGTGAACAATGCCAGCTTTTGCACTGCGACTTTGTGCTGACTTAACCTGAGGGACCGTCGGTGGCGCAGCAGAGCGTCCGATACCATCCGATTGAGCAACTGCAGCATCGGACAGTGTTCCACACAGCTGCTCCTGATGAACATTGAGTAAGCAATGCTGCCGCCATTACAAAGCTCTGACTGAGACATCTGTGCCATTCCATGGAAAACGTTGAACCTTTTTTTTCAACCCTTTTACGCAAAGGGTACATGAGCTAGCGTGTATGAATAACTGTGGAAGCCAGCAAATGCCGACGGCGCGCGATAGATTGCTCGCATGAAATCCAGCGTTGCGTCACAACGCCTATGAGTCGCTTAAGCTCTGGCTTTCAACATACTCGGGGAAATAAAGAAATAAACGACGAGGGTTTATTCACACGGCCACGTTCAGAGATCAGTGAGGAGAACGCGAGAACACCTGGGCAGGTGGGGAAAATCACACGCAGCGAGAAAAAAAATTTAAAAATCCAGCATCCCGTTTTGTTACCGCTTGAACGCTGGATAAAGGCTGCGACAAAAAGCGGTGTTTTTTTGTTTAGTCGTTCGTTCATTTATTATCTTCACCGCTCAGGGTTGCAGCGGGGCTGGGAGGGCGGGCGAGAGGAAGGCTTCACCCCGCATCGATCAAAGGGCCACGTATAGAGACATAAAACCATTCATTCTCTCATTCACGCGTCGTAAAGAGACACACGGGAGTTCACCCTCTCATTCGCTTCGAAATAAAACATGCAGCCTCATCAAACCTCATCTCAAAAAAAAAAAACCACATTTCTTCTCAGTTTTATGAAATAAAAAAAATAGGTCGTGGTCCCGTCTAAGAGGTTTGCAAATGACTCTATTTATTTTTTTTGTTGCAAATATCTTGATGCATTTTTAGATCAGGTACATTTTATTAAACTAATTTCTTGCTGGTTTTCAAACGGTGCCAAATCACTCAATCAAGGACATTTAGAGAAATAGCGGGATTTTCATTGCAGTAAATGAAAAAAAAGACTTGTTTGACAAACACCGGGAAGTGACCCGTGTCTCAATATAAACAGCCAAATTGATACCAAGAAAATAGATGGAATCTGTCACAACAAGAGGGTTCTCAACAGTTAAGAGTCGGCTTTAAGTGACGTCCAACTGATAAGCAGAGGCCAAAATCCAGTAGAAGAAGATAAGCCGCTCTGTATTCCACGCTCAATCAAAACTTCCTTGAGATCTCCCGGCTTATCTCTGTTTATAAAGCACACGCGGTGTTATAATGTAATTTTCTACTCGGAACGGTTAAGTGCCGAACTTTGGCCGCGGACGCCTCCTCTTACATAAGTCATTTATTTCTGAAAAGTATGGCTGTGTATCGGCTCTGTGGGCGGCGTGCTGAGTGTACTATTACATGACAAGATATTTTTTTCCGTCTACTCACTGTTAGCGGACGAGGCCTTGGACATGCGTTGGCTTGGGCTCGCCTTCTGTATATTGAGAGTGGCCCACTGTGGACAGAGGTCACGGCTTGCGTGAGTCTTGGCGTGTGCAAAATAACCCCCCGCACCCCACCGAGGGAACGTGAAACGCGAGTACCTCCAGGGTCTTGACCAGGACCGTCATGTAGGCCTCGGAGATGCCGAGCGAGAAGCCGAACATGGCGGGGATCATGATGAAGCTGACGATGAGGAACAGCCAAATCCTCAGAGCCCAAATGGCCACGACCAAGAAATCCTCCATCTCCACTGTTGTCCCTGAGGGATACTCCTGCAGCCGAGTGGCTCAGAGAAGGTTTGCCCTGCAGGTGAAGAAAAGTCAGATTTATCCTTTTAAAATGGTCCCTCCATCTGCATTAAGACTCAGAGAGGCCTCCATTAACAACCACTGGACAAAAGACATCTCCTATTTCGCGATAAATTCCATGTTTGTACACAAATTTCATATTATCACAGCATGCTTGGTCCCACAGAATAGACAGGAGCGTAAATACATTTGGATTTACAAATACATATACAAATACAAATATACAAATAAATACAAATAAACAGTTAAATATAAAAAAATCTGATAGAGGAAGTGTCGAGAAAGGAAATAGGTACTTAAAATACTCCTCTGACAGAATACATTGGAAGTTAAATTGTGAAGTGGTGCTTGATGTTAAAATCAGTTGAAAATAAAAGTACATGAGTTCAGTCCATTCTGAAAATAACACACAACCTTCCTCACTCCACTGGGTCTTGAACTTGCGTCAACACATTAATTTAAAGGAATGTGGAACCACAGTTCGTACGAGATATTTCCGGCATGCGCATTCAAGATGGTTTTAAAGATTACCTTACGCTGTTTGTCTTAGAAAGCGAAAGTATTTAAGCTGGGTTACAGCGGCTTCGACTCACCTGATGGACTCACTCCATGTCCTTCCCTACAGGGAGTCTCCAGCCGTCTGAACAGCAGGGCGAAGGACGCGCCCATTTACTACTGGACCAAAGGTCACCAGGCACCGCCCAACAGCGCCCCCTCTGGTCAGGTAAACAAAATTAAACTAAACTAAAATTAAATCAGATTAAAATAAGTCTAAAAAAATAAATGAACTGATAGCAAGTTGAAAATGACCTAGAGGATCCTTTATTTCATCCCGATGACGAGGAAGATTAATATTCCTTACGCAATATGAAGCTGTAAAACCATAATCCACTGGTTACATCCTCTATTGGTTTCACAATCTACTGCTGACACCCAAGGATTGGTAAACCTGGGTTAGAACTCAGACACGATTGTATCAGTTGGGTTTTAATGTAGATTGCTTTTTAACTCATAGTGAAATTTGGTTGAGGCGTTTCATATTTCCTGCAATTACATCTTTAGGCACAAGGCTTGCCAGTTGGTAAAAATAGAATAACTTCTAAGTATGATTTTGTGAGGTTATAAAAGAAAAAACAAACGAAACATTTGATAAAAGACGTGAATTTGATGCTGAATAAAAACATCCCTTTTTGTTGGTATTTTTATTTATATTTGTCCCCTTGTTCACCGGACAACATTGCTCGACGGAAGTAGAGTGCGCCAATCAGAACGTCACTTCCGGTCAGCAGGGCGCAGTGCTGAATGTGACCAGATCATATAATGGAGGACAAAAACAAACAAATGAAGAAATACGCTGGATCCTTTGGCGTATGGAGGACGTTTTTCTGGAGACCGTTATGGGCTGAACTCACCTCGGACCCCCCGGTTCCCCCCTGTCCCGGGGAAGCCGGAGTCCCGCGGCAGCCGCCGGCAAGCGCTAACGGCTATTTTGCTAACAGCGTCGCCATTTTGGAATAGGCGGGAAGACAAACAGGTAAACAAACAATATAATTCAAAATATCTAGATATATCTGCTGTTTTTATTGGGGGATATGTTATTGGTAGTGAATGACAGTGCTGTAATTGTCTGAAGCAGTCAGTAATATATGGATAAGAACCAAGAGTGATAATAGTTTTATTAGTTAGATGAACAAGAAACACCTTATTGTCACATTCAGTGATAAGCAGAGCACATACTTTATTGTAATCATGAAAATATGAATTTCAGTAGATGGAAAGATGAAAAAAGAACACTTAATTAATCCCAGAGGGAAAGAACTTGTCCTAGCTGTCAGTAACATTCCCATATTATGAAAGGTTGAATAACCAAAGCCCAAGTAAATCACAGTGGTCTCAGGACAGGAAGTAGCATAGCTAAAGTAAACAAACCCGTCAGCGTCTTTTGGTGATACACCTTGATCAAATAATGATACGAATTGAATAATCTTTTTTTTTTATTGTGCCTCGTGTTGTCAGAAACTAGTTATTCTTTGACAGACTGGCGCTCAGCTTTTTACAATCATTTATGCTGGGTCTGTTCTTTTACCTGAAATGTCTTCATAGAGGAGCTGAGGAGGGAGCGAGGCGGCAGCAGGAAGTGTCGTTCCCTCAGGCACTGCGTCCACGTTGTTCTCGAGAGCGTGTCAGGCTGGAGGACACTGACATGGTGGACCGCACCCAAACCAACCTGTCGCCATTTTCCTCCGGAACCTCCAAACAGTTGCTTTTTCACTTGCTGATTCGGGTTTGATCACACACGTTTTCGTACTTGTATTTTCTGTTGTTCTTCACCTTGTGGCACACGGTGATATATGATTCAGTTGCAGTTCTGCAGTTCTCCATCTTCACAAAACTCTCAACCTCTGCACGATGTTACGACATTTTGATCTGGCATTTCCCCAGCAATTGCAGCCTCTACATTACTGGAACCTCTCACTAATGCAGACGAGTCAGTGTTTTTGTAGTCTAAATGAAGAAAGTGGTGTAATCAGGGGTCTTTTTTTCTTTGCACCAAGTTTCCACGTTGTTTTTTCTAGCGTTCATAATTGTGTTGGAATGCAGCACAGATTACATTTGATTTCAGAAAAAGGAGGCGCTGGTCTTTTTCTGATTAACCCAAACATTTCGTAAACCATGCGAGAGGCACATTTTTATGAGGACTATCACTTGGCTCCCAGTGTCACTCGCTGAATTGAAGAGCTTGCGCAACCGTCTGGTTTGACCCCAATCCTCTGCAACATTTTTTCATATTGAAGGGAAACGGAGGACCTCCACCACCACCCCTCCCTCGCCCAAAGGACCAACTTCAGGCCAGAGATCACAGAAGTTCCCGCAGGAATCAATGGCTTTCCGGTTGACTCATTTTCATACACACAGTTACGTGAATACATGCTGGATATATCAGACACACACACACACACACACACACACACACACACACTCACACACACACAAAATCCTGTTGTACTGGTGGCAGTCCAAAGGGGTGATGAGATTAAAACTGGATCAGCTGACTCTCTTAGACTAAATAAGCACTGAACAGCTGTGAATAAGTGAGGTGGTTCTAGACATGACTGGAGGTTTCTCATCCATCCGTCTGCCAGGGCCACTCCCTCGGGTCGCCTGCATCTCCCGCCGGAGCCCCGGCTCTTGATGAGACACCGGAGCTCGAGTCGAGGGAAGCCAAGGAACAAGATTAAAGATGAGTGTGGGGAGTTTCAATGCAGAGTAAGAACTCAGGAGCCACTTGGTTAAGAAAGAGCCAAAATGGCAGTAAAACCCTTGAACTCTAATTGCGAACACACCTTTTCCATCTTCCAGGTTCCTTTTTTCGAAGGCGTTAACAGTTTTACGGATGGTCAGATCGACTACCTGTAAACATCTGCTGATATGTCAAAGACGGCCCTCATTTGAATTCATTTGATGTGAATAATCCAAATCGATAAAATCCCCTATTCAATTTATAATTAACAGACCGAGTTCGCTGATGTCACATGGAGATTGTAGCGACAGCATTGTTGCTGGTTGTTATTGCAGTGAGTAAAGAAAGAAAGGGGTTATAAAGATCGATGATTGAAGTGTATCCATGGTATTGTAACCTGAACTGTGAAATGTCCAGCGGATAATGCATGATCACAGTTTATATCCATTTCAAACCTAACCACGGCGGTGGTTTGCTTGTTTATACAACGCCACCGTGGCATCCGTCTGGCTTTTGCACCTTTTAAGGCGACGGAGTGTTATTGTTTTGTGTTTTTCTGGATTTCGTCTTCTTGTGTCGAGGATGTCCCTCTGCTGACAGATCCCACTCCTGGCTCAGAAACAAATAATTGCAAATCCACCCGTGAAACAACACGCAGAACTGAGACACGCACGCGAAAATTAGTGTGCAGCACCAAGAATACACATATACTTTGTGTTATTTGAATCAACAATCTCCAAAAGGATTTGAAGGAATGCAGCAAAAGCCTCTCCACCACCTATGACTAACAAAAGGTCCTGATTGTTTTCCAGGTTTCAGACATTTCACAGTCTGTTGCACATTACTGTAACAGGGGACTTCAGGGGGTCAGTTTGGGTAACGTCTCCGGGGGATGAGAGGAGCCGTTTTTTCCGAGTGAACCTAATCCACAGGGTTTGCTGGACCGCGACCAAAATCCTTTGTCAAGGCGACACGTTTCAAAAAAGAAACCCGTCTGCCCGGAAAAGAGGAGAATATGATAAAGCAACTCCGCCACTTTGCTTCAGCTGCACACTTGCGAGCAGACAGGTGTTGAATATTCTGCCTAGCTCAAACTCCGACACGCCAAATGTGCAAGCGATCACCCCACCCCCCCCCCCCCCCCAACCC
>CAAKHD010009165.1:15890-26975 GCA_901007705.1 Fistularia tabacaria | reverse complement strand
TTGCGGGAAAAAAAACGCCAATTAAAAAATTTGCGATATACAGCCCCCCCTCCCCCCGCCCTTTTTTTTTTTTTTTTTTTTTTTTTGTCCCACTAATAACCGCAAAGGTCACAGGCTCCGGGGCAACAGCAGAGACTTTATCCCAGACCCAGTTGGCCAGCGCCGCGAAACCCACAGAAGCAGGAAAGGGAATAAAGCAGTTCCACATGGCCGCCGGATTTAGAACACAGACCTGTGTTATGGTAACCTCCCCTGGCCCTGGCACCTCACGCCCAAACAGGCTTCCTCCAGGTCGGGGGGGTGGGGTGGGGGTGGGGGTGGGGGTGGGGGGGTCAATGGGGAGAGGGGCCGGCAGAAAAAATGCGTATATAACACCTCTTCTTTTTTTTCTTTTTTTTTTTTTTGCACAAACGCTTTCAAGTCGCTCGTCTTGCTGTAATGAGCACAGACGGACAGGATACAAACCGCGTTTTTGTTGTTTTTTTTCGTTGTTTTTAAGGGTCACCCTTAGCAATGTAGCGCCAGGGCCGCTCTGGTTTTGCAGATCAGACCGATCTTGCAGGTTCTGAGTGTTTGGCCTCCTGGTCTCCCCCCACCCAGCCGGGACCAGCATGGACGTCAGATCGTTTGGAAAATATATGGGAGATAGCTAGGGACGGGGGTCGGCGGTTGACAAAAATACCAAGAGACCGCGGTTATTTAGCGTTGACTGTTGCCCCGGTGGAGGTGATACAATCTCGTCACGACGTGTTAAGATGATGGACTACGGCAGAAGAGAAAACAGCTGTCAGGCAGGGCCTCCTGGAAGCATCTACAGCTGCTGACTGTCCGCACTGTATATCGGCTTACTGGCTGCTTGGGTTGGTCTGTCACAGCTTCTTGCCGAAGCCAATTCTTTATTTACTCTTGAGGGTTTGGAAAAGACAACAAAAAGGGGGAATGGGGCACCAGCCAGACCTCTATTCTTTCAGACAGAAAAGTTCTAGCTGTCCTATTTGGTTCCAGGAAGTAGCCTCCTCCAGGGGAACCTTTTGGCTTTGCATTCCCACAGGCGGTTTCGGCACCACGGGAGGGTGACGTGCACCTTAAGCTCTGCCTTCAAAAACAAACCAGCAAAGAAGAAGAAGAAGAAGAAGAAGAGGAAGGCGACACAGGCAACATGGAGGAGGAAGCTGCCACAGCGTTCATGGAGTAATAACCATGGACCATCAGATGGGTTGAAGGGTTTCTATCTTCTCCCCGAGGAACCCCGCTGTTGGCTAACGCCGCACTTATTTTGGAGGAAATGTTGACGTTCCTCTGCGAGCCCTGGGAAGCCCTGTGTGAAGTAGCAAGCCAGAAGAGCTTGGACCTCTTTGTCGGTTCTGTCCATTTTGAAGCCGTCCAGTGACCATGACAGTTTTTAGAAATGGCGCTCCGCAGTCCACAAGAAGTATCTGCTGATGGCCGTGGCTTATAAGTTCCACCAATCACCAAGCACCCATGAGTTCCTATGGAGCCGCAAAAAGACCCCGCCTCGGAGAAGGAGCTAAAATGGTTCCTTGGTCGCTGGATCCTCTGCTGCCCGAAGAAACAGCCTCCTTCCCGAAAAGGAACCGCAAAAAGTTCCTACAGCGTGAAAGGGGGTAAAGACACAAGGAAAAACTGGCGAAGGTGACCTAGATATCTGCAATGTGCTGAACTACAGTAAACAGCAGGATGGACCCTCGGAGGCACAGCTGGCCGGACGGCAACACCGAGCCCAGCACGGGCCCATCTTCACACATGTGCCTTTGTCTCCTTAGAAGGTGTAGAAATCCCCCCCCCCGAAAAAAAAACCTCGGTTAGGTTTGGCCCTTAAATCATTCATTCCACGCCGTCTTTTCGAGCTGTTCTTCAGTGAGAGGGAGAGGTTCGTCTCGGGACGGTCCGGGCTTGTTCGGACTGGAAACCCGCCCACACCCGCCGGCTTTCACCAAGGAAACCTGCACGCCGTGCCGGCAGCGGAACATTCGCAATGAGGCAGCTTACCACCGTGACCGAACCCCCTTTGTGAGGACAAGTGAGCATGTGTGATTTCACGCGTTTGTGTGTGTCTTAAGTGCGTAACTATGCACTTGTCTCTGTGGGCTCTCCAGCTGCGCTCACCGATTCAGCAACCGCCGCGCCAGTAAGGACATGCACGGCATACTTTGTAATGAGTCTCTTTATTACGGCTGCCGCTGCTGCTGCCGCTGGTGGCGGAGGCACTGCTGTAGACGGAGAATGTGCCCAAGGGGGAGGTGAAAGGGTGGGATGGGAATAATGATGGCTTCCACGTCGTTGGAAAACGACGGGGGAGTGACCGCGTGGGGGCCGTGCGAAGGAACGCCGCACTCTCACCTTTCAGCCGTGGCCGGAGGCAAAACACGGCACTTTTAGGAGGTTACTTATCATGGCCTGCGTCAGTGCCTCCAGGAAACGTGGCACGCCGCGGTTATTTTGTGTCTGGTCTAATCACCGGTGTCGCACTTTAGCTGTGAAAATACAGATAAAGCACAGCCTGATGTGATCCCTAATAGTACAAACACTACAGTAGGACTTGATCGGCGGAGTCAGATTTTATGCTCACAGCGAAAAAAATCACAACTGAGTCATCAGATGAGGCTTTCCACTGTAGAGCAGGTCTGGACTGCACTCTTTCAGATGATTTACAGAAACTCCAAGTCCTCCAATGAGTGAGCACTTGGCCACAGCGGTGAGGAAATCACTGCCCTTCATTACTGGGCGGAAACCTCGGACAGGTCCCAGCTCAACGCGGGTGGCCTTTTGCCTCGAGCGGTCGGGGTAAAACCATTAATGTTTGTATGTTTTTTTTGGATACACAGAGGAACCTTACGAGTGCATCAACTTCGGAGTTTTCCGAGATCCGAGCCGTCACTCAGTGGATTTTTTTTTTTTTGCTTCGCGGTACGGGCTGAGATCTGAGTTCGGAGCGAGCGGGATGAGCGTTCAAAACCGACATGGCCGCCCCTGTCCGTGAAGTGGCGTTTAAAAACAGTTGGATGCGCCGCCCACTGCGAGGTAGCCCAGAGAAAATCATGGAAATACATGGTCTAGTTGTGCGTGTTGTCAGCTTGTCAATGCAGAGAAGTTGTTCTTGGTGAGACACCGTGAAAAGCCATCATTGATCATTTCAAAAAGAAGGAGCGGCATTCGGTCCGTCGCTAAATGAAGGTTAGCCATAAAGTGTAGCAAAGTGTGCAAGTTCATTTAGCAATACATTGTAGCATTAAGTGTGTAGCCAGTAAGTTAAATAAAGCGAAAAATTTCCAAATGTGAACTCCGATCATTTTCATCCAATCTTCAAGGTTAAATCACTTCATAAACCAGTTTTTTTTCTTTTATAATGTATTATCATATTTGTACATTATTTTTATTTATCTATAAAATAAATGAAACGACAACAGTGGCGCTGGAACGGATCAGTAGCGTTTCAATTCGTTTCAATGGAGAAATTGAATTTGATATAGGAGCAAATTGAGATACAAGCTCGGTCACGGGACGAATTCAACTCGTGAGTCAAAGTGTGACCGTATCTGTCTATGTTTCTGTCAACAGAGAGGCCTCTTCTCCCTGCCAGAGGGTCAGTTCTTCATCGAGCCCGCGCCGCCGTCTCCAAGCCGACCCGCCGGGGCTCCGGAGCCGCACGTCATTTACCCGCGAGTCGCAACAGGGACTCGCCGGAAGAAACGTAGCACCGGAGGCAGAGAGGCAGCCAGCCCGTGCGGAGTCCAGGGTGCGTGTCTTATTCCCCGAGCGTGTACGGTTTCGGATCCGCAGGATTCATGTGTCAGATCAGAAGAGGTTTTTAAGTTCGAACACCAAAGCGGGACGGGAATATAAACTCGGCTAAATCACAACAAGACGGCGGAGTCCACAGGGACGGGTGGGACACTGCCGGGATTCGGGTCAGTGTCCTGCAGGGCTCAAGCAGATGGCCCAGAGGCCTCCTGGAAGGAGAGCAGGGGGACACCCGGCAGATGGTCCGAGAAGCAAGAAATAGCCATGGTGACCTTCCTCGTTTTTGCACATCCGCTGATACCAGAGATGAAGATGTGGAGAGGATCAGGAATAAGTCAGCAGCACATGTTAGATGTGCTGGAGATAAAGTCAGAGCGGGATGGATTGGACATGAACAGAGGAGGGACAGCGACGATCTGGGTAGAAGGAAGGTTGGAACTGCCAGGCGGGACGTGCGGAAGAAGACCAGAGAGGAGATGTATTGATGGAGGTGATTGGCTGTGGCGGCCCCTGGAGGGAGCAGCCGAAATGAAAAGAAGAAGACGCACATCTGCCGTTATCACATGCTCTTTTTGGTCTTTTCTTGGGCCACTTGCATCCGACAGGAAGCCTCTGCTGACCACGCATAGCAGCGCGCTTTCCGCCATCTTGGATTTTGAAGAGGTCACTCCTGTGCAGCAACGGATGACTTCCTGTATCTCGTTGCTCTAGATGCAGACTCTGTCCGGGCGGAGAAGGAGAGGGAAGAATGGGAGAGGGAGCAGCAGAGGGGCCAGGACCGGGACCAGAACCGGGACCAGGACCGGGGCCATTCCCGCTCCCGGCGCTCCGTCAGCAGAGAGCGATGGGTGGAGACCATGGTGGTTGCGGATTCCAAGCTAATAGAATATCACGGTAGCGACAACGTGGAGTCCTACATCTTCACGATCATGAACATGGTGAGTTTTCATTTTCGCCCGACGCCGATGCTGTTTCCGCTCTCGGGATCAAATAAGCCAATGCCTGAAAGATGCTGTTGCCGTCAGGTGGCGGGCATCTTTCACGATGCCAGCATCGGGAATGCCATCCATGTCATCTTGGTCCGACTGATCCTCCTCCAGGCAGAGGAGGTAAGTCGCGACATTTCATCGCACATGTTGGACGGCCTGTCCGAGGAAGGAGAAGAGAAACGAGAGCTCAAAGTATCGTACATCTTTTCAAACGGGTCGCTTGTTTGTTTCTGCTGCTCGTCGCAGAAAGGCTTGAAGATTGTTCACCACGCAGACACCACCTTGTCCAGTTTCTGCGCCTGGCAGAAGAACCTCAATCCCCAGAGTGACACTCATCCAGCTCACCACGATGTCGCTGTGCTGGTGACCAGGTGGCTGACAGTACTTTGTATGTGTTCTCAGACCTTCGTTTCCGATGGGATTCCAACAGGGGGGCTTTCGTCCGGGTTCTCCGGTCCCCTCCGACAGTCCGAGATCACGCGGGAGGTCCATCGGAGACCTTAAATCGCCCGGACGTGTGAATGAGAGAGCGAATATTTGGTTGGTTGTACGTGACAAAACATCAAATCATCCACATTCCTCACCTCCTGTGCGTTTCGCTTCCAGAAAAGACATCTGCGCTGGAATGAACCAGCCCTGCGAGACCCTGGGCCTCTCTCATCTGTCTGGGATGTGCCAGCCGCACCGCAGCTGCAACATCAACGAGGATTCGGGACTACCTGTTGCTTTCACTGTCGCCCACGAAATCGGTCACAGGTGTGTGTGTGTGTGTGTGTGTGTGTGTGTGTGTGTGTGTGTGTGTGTCCCGCCTCTGCGGTCAGTAACTACCATGGAGTTTTGGCATGCGATCCGCCATCGTTGACATACAATATGACCCCGTTCCTGTACAAGCTGTATCCCAGTGATCTCCAGAGTCTTGTTTCCAGATCTTTTCTCAGCCGCAGTCAGTGCTTGAAAGCCCTCCATACTTGCCAATTTCTGATACGTGCGATGAAACTGTGTGGATTGTGTTTGCACGCAGCTTTGGAATTCATCACGACGGCCAGGGGAATGATTGTGAGCTGGAAGGGAGGCATCCGTTCATCATGTCCAGGCAGCTGATGTATGACAGCTCGCCTCTCACTTGGTCGCCCTGCTCCAAGGAATACATCACACGCTTCCTCGAGTAAGCCCCGCTCTGGTCTGAAGACATGAAAACCGGGTTTGCTAAATCGTACAAAATACTTTCCCTTTGGGTGGAACACACACCGTGCATGCAAGCTGGGTGAGCTGCAGAGCGATGGTGATGATAAGAGTAATTCCACACCAGAGTTACCCTTTCTGGAAGTGGACACGTCTTGTAGGTATGCTCACGGAGGTGTCACTGGAAACGTTTCAGATGATCGAAAATCACGACGGGCGAAGCGTCCGGTGCTTACGTAAGCGATGATGCGTGTCGAACTTAACTCACAAAGAAGGCCAATGTAAATAACTCCGACAAACACCATTTCAATGAAGCCAGGAATTCCGATAGCAGCCAGAGAGGTCAGAGGGACCCGGAGGAGCTTTGGAGACCGAGCTCTCACACGCCGACGTTTGCGAACGTTTATTTTGCCATTTGCGGTTTTGGATTCGAACCTTCGGATTCAGGAAACGGTATTTTCCGTTTGACCTCCAGCTCCTGGAGTGTCCAGCATTCTTTCAGCCACCTCCAATCTCATGCTGTCCTTTTCAATGCAACGCTCCCAATAAGTGGTAGGAACTACTCGTGTACTCTTACGTGAGAACATGCTAGATAATCCTACAGGGTAAAAGTCTATCCTCCTTTTTTGGTCCATGAACAATCCAATCGTCATATCTGGTGTCTGACAATCTCATGACCCGGATGGACCAAAAGCAGGAGGGGCTCATTGAATCGGTCAAAATCATACATTGCTAACAGGTACATCTAGAACGTGCTGCCGGGTAATTGTCTGATGTTGTCATCCAGCATGCCTTCAGCGTGTGGGCCGAAGACGATAAATTAACATAGAAACCTCAGCTAACGATGAGAGCGTAAAGAACGGTTGTCCGCAAGACCCGTCATGTGGAATTTTTCCGTCCATTTGTTGCAAATAATCAACTTTCACCCTCTCATTCACACATCATATAGACTCCGTACGACTCTTTATTTTGGGGCATACAACTATTGACCCCGTTTGTGTGTGCGTTTTTTTTACTCTTTCCTTTTTTTAATTTTCAAGGATCGTTGTAGCCTTTTGAACTCTGAGATGTCGGCGTCCGACATTGTCCCGATATTGAATGTTTTTCACTTGATCTTGATGGAAAGCCGTGAAATACCAAGCTTTGTGCTCCTTTCTCTTCTTCTGCTTCTTGGAAAAAAAAAGAAAATGACTTCAACGCCAGACCTTTGTCTTCCTCAGTCGCGGTTGGGGTTTCTGTCTGGATGATCGTCCTTCCAAGAGGGATCTTACTACCCCCCTGGCACGCCTAGGTGTTCGCTACACCACGCACCACCAGTGCCAGCTCCAGTATGGCCCAAACGCTACCTTCTGCCCCGAGGTGGATGTAAGTAAGATGTAAAAGACACCAAACAACAGCTGCTGAAAAGTGGAATAAAGAGCTCTCTTGGCTTTTTCTTGCTTTACTCATGGCTTTTGTTACCTGCTCCAGAATGTTTGCCAGATTCTTTGGTGTTCTGTGAATGGCTCATGTCGCTCCAAACTGGACTCGCCCATAGACGGCACCCGCTGTGGACCGGAGAAGGTAGGTTTCAGCGTCTGTACCGTGTAAAGGACAGGGTTTCGCTTACAGTCTCTTAGCAGACACATCCATCTTAGCCGTATCTCACCGATGCTATTCAGTCAGTTTTAAGAAAGATTTTCTCCCTCAGTGGTGTATCTCTGGAGAATGTGTGATTGTGGGCAAACTCCCAGAGACTGTGAATGGAGGCTGGGGACAATGGAGCACCTGGTCCCATTGCTCCAGGACCTGTGGGACTGGAGTGCAGGCTGCCGAGAGGGAGTGCAACAACCCCAAGTAAGCAGCGACCCTGACGCCGCTTTTCACCGCGTAGTAACTCCTTTCACGACCACCAGCTTACCGAGATCCACCACCCAGTGGGACTCAGAGGGTGTGATTTTTTTTTTTTTCAACAGGCCAGAGTTCGGGGGCAAGTACTGCACCGGGGAAAGGAAGCGCTACCGGACTTGTAACACAAAGCCCTGTCAGAACGAAAGTCCGACCTTTAGAGAGATGCTGTGCAGCGAGTTCGACACCGTGCCCTACCAAAACCAGCTCTACACTTGGATTCCCGTGACCAACCCTTGTAAGCGATCGCTAGAGAGACAGCAGACACGTAGACACCACATACGCCAGCCACCGCTGCAGCAAGGATTTGCTTTCTTTTGATGTTTTGGTCTAAAGGATCAATGTCATGCCTTTTCATTACTCACCCACAGAAGTGGTGGGTAACCCAAAGGTTCCCTTAGATATTACACAAAAAGGCAATTTGTCAGCCTAGGGCTACAGCGAAGGTTAGGGATCTGGTAAATTTGTACTGTCCATTGGTGTTGGTCCCAAATTTGTACTCAATTCAGTAGAAGATTGACACGACTGTTGTAGGTTTTCAAAAACATCATGGTTAAGGTTAGATAAGATAACTGCCATCATGAAGTGGCGATTCTCAAAATTATTTTTCTGAAGAACCCTTTGAGATAGAGCGATGGAAATTGGACCTCCCCCCAGATTGTCTCGGGTTGGCTTTCCAACGGCACCACTCCCAAGCTTGTCTGACTTTCGGTTGGAGATTTAGGTTAAGAGTTAGGGAAGGGATAGGGTTAGGACCATGGTAAATGTGGTACTGGTTCCAAGCTTGTACTCAGTCCACTACAAAATTGACACTAATTTTGAAGGATTTAAGAAAAAATCACATCCATTAGAGTTAAGGTTAATATCATTCATCTGAAGAACCATATGATACAGAGCAATGGAAATTGGACCCAACCCCCACACTGTCTTGGGTGGACTTTCAAAAGGCACCACGCCCTAGCTTGTCTGACTTTCAGTTTGAGACTTGGGTTAAGAGTCAGGGTAAGGGTAAGGGTAAGGGTAAGGGTTAGGGCAAGGGCGAGGGTTAAGGCTCTGGTAATTGTGGTCTTTCCACTGGCACCGGTACCGAGTTAGTCCTCCATTCACCAGAAGATTTACCATAGTTTGAAATGATTTAAAAATAAATCCTGGTTATTTGGGTTAAGGCTAGATAAGGGGGTTGTTACCACCGCCAGCAAAGTAGCGATCCGTGCCAATTTCAAATCGGACAGGACTTTGTGATGTGTGTTATTTAGTTTTCCAACAGGGGGCAGCATTTTCACTCCAAAGTCCCTCACGGTCCCTCCTCGGAGAATAGGATGGTCACCGCTGTCAAATGAATCCGTTTTTATTTGCTTTATTGATACGTGTTGTTTCGAAGTACTCCTTTGTCCCTTTATTTTACCGCATTTGTGGTAACCCGTGGTATCTATTTTCCCATCCGTTCTTTAGTAACTCCATGCGAGCTGCACTGTCGACCGGTCAATGAGTACTTTTCGGAGAAGATGCTCGACGCCGTGACAGACGGGACGCCGTGCTTCATGAACAACAAGTCTCGAAATATCTGCGTCAACGGAGTGTGCAAGGTAGTATGGCTGGGTAAGAGACTCAAAAAGACTGGGGGCAAAAGATATGAGATCTCCAAGGCTTGCAACGGCATAATGGAGGAGAGAGTGTCACTCAGTGATGCATCTGCGGTTACACTTTTATGTGGTTTTGTGTGTTTTGCCTGCAGGAGGTAGGCTGTGACTATGGCATTGACTCAAACGCGGTGGAGGACCGGTGCGGGGTCTGCCTGGGTGACGGAACAAGCTGCGAGACCGTCTATAGGTCATTCGATGAGGGGGAGGGTTTCGGTGAGTTCCGCACAAAAGAACATTCTCCGGCAGGGCTGGGTGGCGGCGTGACACACACATAAAAAAAACTCTAGCGCGAATCATCTCCCTCGTTTTCAGATCCAAAAATATCAGATACATCTCACTGTCTGAGGAGAAAGGTCTTGTGTTTCTTTGGCAAATATTGTCGCTCATTCGTATTTGATACTTTTGTGACTTCAGAACACACTCAGTTGCGTGGAGAGGATTTTGGGCGCAGCGGTTAGCACGTCTGCTAAGGTCCCTGTTGGGTTTTCCGCAGGTTTGCCTTTCTGTGGGGAGTTTCCATGTTCTCCTCCGTGTCTCTGCGGGGTTCCTCCAGGTTCCTCCCACAGAGGTTCATTTAGAGACCCTGAATCATCCAGACATGTGAATGGTTGTGGCTCTCTGACTGGCGGGTCCGGGTGAACCCCGCCTCCCTCCGACCCCCATCCACCTGACTGCAGGTTCATGAGCGCTCTTTCCTGTCACCCGTCCAGGAAGCGGGAATTCAGTCCAAACCCGTAAATGACCACATGTCTGAAGCACGTCTGTGACCGATGCACGCACATTCAGGTCGCCTCCGTGACAGCAGATGCTTATCGCTTATTGCTTCCATCCGGCGAGCAGATCAGAAGCCCACCTTTGACACACATGTGACCGAGCGGATCGTTCAGCTGTGCGAAACACCTGACCACTTTGAAATCCATCGGAGGGAAAAGCAATAAATGTGCAACTCGCAGGGCCCCGAGACACCTCTCACGTCGTGAAAAAACCCCGGTATTTCAAATGCACTCCCATGGGCAGAAAGTTCCCCACATTACGCCATCGTGTTGTTGTTTTTTTTTTTTCTTCTTCTCTTTGTTGTCATGGCAGCCCTCTTATCCGCGCTGCGCAGCTGTTCGTCCCCTGAACGGCGTGGTGTGTTCGCGAGCCCTCGTGTCTCCAGGCTAGCGCCTCCGCCGCCGCTCGTTTTATCGGCTTCTGCCGATTATACCGCGACCCGCCGCCGTCGGGTTTCGCGGATAAAGATGCGCTAGAATGATAACCACCCCTCCCTCCCCTCCGTCGCTGTGTGCGCTTGCTGCGACCAGCGTCCTCTCCAGATAACCGTCCCAGATGTGTAGGACTTCAAAAGGGCCGAGACCGACGACAGGCGAAACCTCCCCCTCCGTCACGCAGACACACACACACACACACACACACATTTTCTTATAAACATCATTAAAACGCCAGAAACCCACTCATAGTTGTTCACCCCCCCCCCATGCACACACAATAAAAAACAGAGACAGGGCAGTGCCCCCCACACCGCACACACACACACACACACACACACACACACACACACACACACACACACACACACACACACACACACATGCCCCCCAGCCCCCCAGAGTGAGCCCGCC
>CAAKHD010009164.1:7985-23239 GCA_901007705.1 Fistularia tabacaria | reverse complement strand
TCGTGAACAGTGGGATCTGCTCTTAGTGGATTTTGGGTGGCTCTTAAAAGAGCCTTTGGTTGTTGTTGAAGACCGTTTACTTCTTCTTGGCCGCGGTCTTCTTGGCTTTGGGCTTCACCACCTTCTTGGCGGGAGTCTTCTTGGCCGCGGGGGCCTTCTTGGCGGCCGCCTTCTTCGGGCTCCTGCTGGCTGGCTTGGCCTTCTTGACCGCCGCCTTCTTCGCGGCGGGCTTGGCCGCCTTCTTGGCGGCGGGCTTGGCCGCTCTCTTCACCGTCTTCGGGGACTTCTTGGCGGCCGCCGCCTTCTTGGCCGTCGCCGCCGCCTTGGGCTTCTTCACCGGGCTCTTCTTGGCGGCGGGCTTCTTCACCTTCACGGCCTTCTTGGCTGCGGGCTTCTTGGCCTCGGTCTTCTTGTTCACCTTGAACGAGCCGGAGGCGCCGGTGCCCCTGGTCTGGACCAGGGTGCCATTCTCCACCAGCCGCTTGATGGTGGTCTTGACGCGGGAGCGGTTCTTCTCCACGTCGTAGCCTCCGGTGACGAGCACCTTCTTCATGGCGGCCAGGGACAGGCCGTTTCGCTCCTTGGACGCTCCCACGGCTTTGACGATCAGGTCGCCGAGGCTGGGTCCTGCCTTCCTGGGCCTGGGCGCCTTCTTCTTGGCGGCCTTGGCGGGGGCGGCGGCCGGAGCTGGGGCTTCTTCTGCCATGTTTGCTGCTGGACGCTGGTTGCTGGTCGAAGTGTCAGCTGAGAGTTCGCTCAGGATGTGACTGTGCCCGGAGTGAGAGGCGGGACTTAAACACATCATGAGAACCGTGGAGAGTCAACCCGGCGCCGGCCCGCTCGGCGCGGACTAAAATCCGAGTCGCGTGTGTTTTCTCCCCGGCTTCAAACCCACGGCAAACCCACGCGGGACACGCGCGGCACGCCCGCGGTGGCCGAGCCGACGGCTGACACGCGTGTCTTCCTGTCCGGGTCGCGTCGAGCTCCGGGTGTGTCCGCGTTTCCTCCGTGGAGCCTCCAAACGTCGCCTTCTCACCGGCCGCAGCGGCTCTGCTCGCCGGCTTTCTCCGCTCTTTTCCCTCACAAAAGCCCTAAAAACGCGTCCCCTTCCCGCACAACGCGTTTCCCCCGCAAAAACACACTTTGGCTTTTAGGCTGAGCGTCTAAACGCGGATCCAGCGGCCGTGGTTTTTCCACCAGGGCCGGATGTTCAGCCGGCAGCAAACACACTGATGCCGACTGAGGCTTCTGACGCGCCGGCCGTCGGAGCTGCTCCCAGACACTGTCCTCATCTGCTCCCCCGCTACAGGGAGGACCTCCACGCTGCCACGGTGCGTGAGACACACTTTTTCAACATGCTGTCACCCGGACACCAGCAGAAATGATAATTGCATATTTTATTTTTTATTTTTTGCGATATGCGCGCGTGTTTCAAGGAGGCGCATCCTGCCTGCGAACCAGGAGGATCTGTGTGGGGGGGCAGAGAGAGTTGCAGCGACCAAAACATCTGCAGCTGAACATCTATTTGTATAATTCTTGACATGGTTATCTATAATTCATTTGTCTCTTTGACCTCTAAGCTCGCGTGGTGTGTTAATTCACATTTAAGTCCAATTTAGACAACTTGTACTAACAGGTGCGACAGAATGACCAATATGTTTTCTTGCTATTTGCAGACCTGTTAAAAAATTGTAATCTGGATGTTGAATTTGTTGCAATCAATTGGCTGAAAATAAAGATGTTTTCTTGAACGCCACTTTGTCACTGTGATTGTAACTGTGAGGTAACTCTGCACAACGGCATTCTGTATTAAGTGGCTTTTTCAGATGTCGCACTGCTACTTCTTAGTTTATTGAATTTCTTGCACACTTGCATCGATATTAATATTTATTTTGGAGAGAAAACGAATTTTTTACTGATGTATTTGTAGATTTTCCGGTCGGGTTGCTTATAGACTCCTGATCTCTGAGCAAATGACACTCTGTACTCTTGAAAATATGCATACATATATACATACATTTTTATATATTTCTATACATATCTGTCTAGCGTATATTCATGTGTCAGTTGCGGGCCTAGGCCTTCATTTATCAAGTTTTATGGCTTTTGAAACCATCTTATTATGCAGAAATGCAGTACAGAGAGCCGTTACATCGCAGAGATAACTCATGTAGCCAGAATAAATGCTGCTGCTGAAGAAACAAACCCAGAG
Organism: Fistularia tabacaria; assembly: GCA_901007705.1. Taxonomy (NCBI): domain Eukaryota; kingdom Metazoa; phylum Chordata; class Actinopteri; order Syngnathiformes; family Fistulariidae; genus Fistularia; species Fistularia tabacaria. Next base: position 21,027 of record CAAKHD010009164.1, on the reverse strand, counting down.
TGCAAAAGTCTCCTTCTACTGCAGCTACAACTGCCACACGCATAAACAAGCAACAACAATATCCTCATAAAACTGCGATATTATTTAGGAAAATAGAAACATTTTACTCACCAGAAATTTGGATATTTGGGCACAAAATCCTTCCTCATTTCTTTCCTCAAAAAGAGTTCAATGACTCTGTGGTTTAGATTATCCGTGCACTTCAGCTCCATCAAGAAGTCCTTTTCTATCGCCACCAAAGCTAATGCTGGAAGTCGAGTCTGCCCTGACGTTTTTCTGGTGTAAGTTTAAAATTCGCTTTTGGGCTGAAAATGTTCGCTCGATACAAAACACAAATGTGCCCAGCCGCTTCCGTGCTCCAAGAGTTCGAAGTGTCTGGCGGCGGTCTGGTGTCTCGTTGCTGCCTTGGTTAGGCGAGTCAAACTTACAAACGCAGTGTGGCTCCAAACACCATGTCGATCAGTGGCAAATAACAAGTGATACAATTTGCAGTTTTCCAAATCCTTTTCACCGCTGCAACAGGCCTGCTAGCGTCGGAATCACCCGACCTTTCGATGTCCAGCTTTTCTTGAAACGTGCGTCTTGAAAATGGCTTTGACCATTAATCTGAAACCACATCAATTTCTTCTCTTCCTTCAGCCATCATGGGTAGACAAACTAGCTATTATATCACCACAACGATGGCGAGTACACTCTCTGACCATCAAATCAAAGGGCGTGTGACACGCTGACATTATCGGAGCCTTCTAGAAGGCCTTGGTGTTGCAACTCAAAGTCCGACTGGTTGAAGCAACAGTTTCATCGACAATTAAGTTTTGTGCCTGTGAATCTGATTCTGCAGGCCTCCAGGCAGATTTCTTTGACTTTGACCCTGCCTGGAGACAAATGATGGCTGGAATGTGATTGGTTAAATATTTTCATATGAAAATTATTGTCTGGAAGCAGCACAGCCAGAGGAAAAGCCATGAAAGGAAGCAGACAGACCAATTGGAATTATTTCATCAGTATTCATGGAAAAAATAATAAATATAATCAATCTGTGATTCAAATATTTTTTAGGCCAGCAAAGAAGGCCCTGCAGGCCCGAACGGATCACCACTGGTATGTGTATATATATGGCTCATATATTGTTTCTTAAAATGGCACAATTTTCATTTTATTGTGTCTTAACAGATACACACAACAAAGATATGGAAGATATTAGGTGTGCCAAACAAGTTTTTTTCTGAGTGATGCGTGGAGATCAGCTGCAGTTTTTTTTAATTTAAAATAATTTTCTATTTTCATTATCCCATTATCATTATCCCATATCCCATTCCGTAAAAATGCCGATTGCGTGTCTTGTATGACAACAGAGTTTTATGTTGATATAAAATTTCAAAAACTCTTTACTTGTTCAAAGATTTCCTGCACATTTCTGATTTTCAGCATTGGGTTGTCATCTCAATTTTTCTCCCTGATGTAAGATCTCCTTGAATAAGAGGAGAACCAGGAGTGGCTTCTTATTTGCTGATCATTTCTTCCCCCCACAAATCCAATTAGAGGGCGCTAAGTCTGAGCTGGTAAGGAGCCTGGATCTTCTTATGGGATGTTTGCACCACCACATGAACACTTCCATTAATGCACTAAAACGGTTGATAGTAAAGAGTTTTGCAGAAAATGATAGTTCATTTGAGGTCGGTGAAAAGGAACAGGACTGACAAAGGAATGAAGAGAGAGAGAGAGGAAGGGCACATCTATTTATTTATCTTAATTTTCTATTTTGTTTTTTTATGAAGGGATTTCTTGAGGAAGACCATATGTCAGCATCCTTTCTTCAATATCCGTTGTTTTTTTTTAAGGACTGAAGAAAATCCCAAAAAGTCATCGAAAACTTCTAAAGTGAGCGCTTCAGATCTTCTCAATGTTCGTCCTGCTGTAGTTACACAGAGCTGCCACATGATGTCGCTATTTCCCCATTGACCCCGATTCTGACAGACTCAAACAATCCCAAACAATTCAGCTCGTACGTCCATCTTGGTTCTAAGAATTTTTTATTTCATAATTTTAAAAATATATCAATAATAAATAAATAATAAGTAATTATACTTTCTTATGTATCTTTTTGCACACACACTGATCTCAAGTAGATGATTTTCTGTGACCTACTGGCTACAAATGTGACGGATCCATTTGCATGTTGAACGTTTGCCAAGCGAGTGCATTAGTATATTACAATCTTATCATTCAACATAAATAATTGAATACATTAAAAAAATATATTGCCCAAGTGCTGGATTGAAAGCACAAGTTCAACCATTAATCCACGAAATGATACAGAAAAGTGATGATAAAATTATATTCTACTTCTTCTTCTTCTTCTTCTTATTGTTATCATAATTGTAGCAGCAGCTTTGCCGACAGAACTGCAGTGTGTTGCAGCGACAGCATGAAACAAAGCAACATTTACAATAGAAATTTTGTAGCAGCAGCGTTTGGTAGCAGCATCATTCACAGCAGCAGCAGCAGCAGCAGCAACAGCGCTACGGCAGCAGTGTTTTAGCTATAACGTTTACAGTAATAGCAGTGGTTGCAGCAGTGATTTCAGCCGCGTTTGCCGCAGTAGCAGCAGCAGCATTTTGACCAGCAGTGCTCAGAGCAGCGTTTACAAAAGCAACATTTATAGCAGCAGCTGTGGTTTTTAGATGCAGCAATAGCAGTGTTTGCAGCAGCACCTTTTTGACCAGCAGTGTTTACATGAACACCTTCAGCTGCAGTATTTTGACCAGCAGTGTTCAGAGCAGCGCTAGCGGCAGCAGCGTTTATCGGCACATTTGCAGCAGTAGCAGTGTTTGTAGCAGCCGTTCTTTGTGGCTTCGGCAGCGTTCACAACAGCTGCATCGTTTGGCGACCCCAGCGTTTGCTGCAGCAACAATTACAGCAGCAGCATTGTTTTTTTTGCAATAGCAATGACAGCAGCAGTGCTTTTAGCGATAACATTTACAGCAGCAGCAGCAGCACTTCTAGCGACAGTGATTTTTATTTTGACAGCAGCAGCAGGATTTTGCTGTAGAATTAGCATTTACAGCAATAGCTGTGTTTTCAGCAACATTGGCAGCTGCAGCAGCACTGTGACCAGGAGTGTTTACAGCAGCGTTTGGAGCAGCGGTGTTTTCACCGGCAGTTTCTTTAGCGGCAGCGGTGACTCGCTGCAGCTGCAATATTTCCAGCAGCCAGGCTGTGTTTTCAGCAACAGCGTTTTCAGCAGCGACTCCAAGGAGTCCCGTTGCTGAAGGTCCATTGAACAACGGGGCCAAATCAGCCAGTGAGACCTCTTTGCATGGAGGGGATCTGCACCGGCTTCCTCCTCCTCCCTTCAGGCCTCCTTGTTCCGTCTCGTTTCTTGAATGTGTGTGCAGACAAAGAGCTGAAAGAGGCTCCTCTGGCTCTTTGTTCGGCAGCGTTCTTGCCGTTTTGTTGTCGCGAGTGATTTTTTTTTTTTTCAGCGAGGCCGTAAGGCGAACCCCCCACCACCACCACTGAGGTGAGCCCCTCGGCGTGTCCAGTTTACCTGTGGGACCAACGCCGGGCAGAGCAGCGCTGGTCCGTGCCAGGAGGCGGGGGAGGACGTGTGCGGCGGTGAACAGCTGGTAGGTGAGGGAGAGACGGAGGGACGGAGGGACGGAGGGGGGGATGAAAGGTGAGAACGCTGAGAAAGGACAAATAAACAAAGCGGGGCGACGAGGGTTGGAGGGGAATTCATTGAATTGAACTTCATCCTCCTCCCCGTCCGGGGGCCGCCGTAGACCTCGGCCGCAGACGCGGCTCCTCCGTTCGGACACTAGATGGCGCCAGTGAGCCGGGGGGAGGAATGCAGCCGGCCGATCGATTCAATCCATGGATGGATGGATGGATCAAAGGGGGAGACCGCGGCGAAACGTGGATCCACGTTTTGAGGAAAATTTCATGCAAGCCTGTGACTTGCAGCAATTACACAAACCCACATGGGTCCGGGTCCGGGTCCGGGTCTGGATCCTGGGTCTCGGGTCCACGCGAGGCCCCGGCTCAGGTCCAGGTCCTGGGTCTCGGGTCAGGGTCAGGGCCAGGACCAGGTCCAGGTCCAGTCTCCGGGTCCAGTCTCTGGTCACGGTTGCGGATCTTGGGTGAGGTCTAGTTCCTGGGTCCTGGGTCCGGTCCAGACCCCGGGTCCAGTCTAGTTCCTGGAGTCCGGTCCCGGCCGGAAGGTTCCTAAGCCAGAATCCAAACTGCATTGAAGGACATGGGACTCTTAAGAACTTTAGAGGAAGACGATGGAGAAGAAGGAGGAGGACACGGTGTGAGATTTCCAGAAGAAAAGAAGAACTTTCCCTCTCCAACCCCGTACTCGCGTGTTTTTGTCCTGCTGTCCTGCACTGTTTTACAGGCGGAAGTACTCGAATACTCGCGGACGACGACGGGCCGCGTTCAGCGCGCGCGCCGTTTCAAAAACCAAACACCTGCCGGCGCTTTATTTTGAAAAGGCGGCCGGAAGCGGCTCAGAGCAGCGCGGCGGCTCCCCGCGGAGGAAGTGATGCTCGTCAGTCCCACGGCGGCTCTGAGGGCCACGCAGGTCCTCCTCCTCCTCCTCGGGATGGAGATGTCCCGGTGGCTCCTCTGACCTCCTCCTCCTCCTCCTCCATGGACCGCCGCTGGATCCGCCGCTGGCTGCCCTTCCTGGTGTCCACCGTCCTCCTCCTCATCCTCTACTTGGACTTCCGGTTGCGCGGCTCCGGGTCCGCGGCGCGCGCTCTCGCGGCTGAGGACGTCTACGTCGCCGTGAAGACCACCGGAAGGTTCCACCGCACGCGCCTCGCGCTGCTGCTGCGGACGTGGGTCGCGAGGACCAAGGCGCACGTGAGTCCCCGGCGTTTCCGGCGTGCAGCCGTCAGATCCGAGGAACTTCCGGCCTCGCCGGAATATAATAATAATAATAATCATTATAATAATGACAAAGACGCAACAACAACAACAACAACAACAACAGCACAACGAATAAAAGTAGCAACAATTTTGACAATTCTAACAACAACAACAACAAAACTACTGCTGCTAAAACTTTGACTACTGCTGTTCTTTCCCCCACTTCAAATCCCAACTTCAAAAGGGGGCTCTTCCATCTGACGTCAACTGCTCCCTCACTTTTTGTCTAACTTTGACCACTTTGTTACTTTTGTTGTTTTTATTCATATTGTTTCTTTTTAAAACTGTGTTTGGTGTTTATGTATATTTGTGTACGTTGTACTTGAGTGTCCAGCAAAGCGCTTGTAATCATTATTGTAATTATTAGGTTTGGTACTCGTGATAATAATATTTAGAAAAAAATGTCAACAACAATACTGCAACTACAAAAAATATTAATGATATTATTAACAATTATAATAACATTGCTACTACCAACAATAACAATTAAAATTATCATTACACATTGACTATTAATATTACAACTAATAAAAATAACAGCAGCAGCAGTAGTAGTTCTACCACTATTCGACTACTACTACTACTGCTTGTAGTAATTATAATGATGATAATAATAATAAAAGTGATACAAATACTTATAACGAATAGAGCATTTCAGAGGGCGCATTATGAAGGACTCAAGGACTCCATGCAGAAAAATGCACATGCACAAAATACAGAGCCAAAAGAGGCATTAAAAAGTGACAAAGTAGTTAAAAAAAGCTACTACAACTAAAAATAATTATAAGACAGTCATGATAATGATGACAATTATTACCATAATAATATTCATGGTAATTATATAAAGCAGCCGAAGCAGTTTTCGAAGGGTTTCCCCTCCTCCTTTGCTAGGATCCTGTTAAAATCATAATAATATTTTTCCTTCAAGATCCACCTTTCACCCAAGTTAGAAAACCGATGGAATCAATTGAAACATAAACGTCCAAAACACGTACGCGTTTGATGGGGCTCACTGGGATCATTTAAAACCCTGGGGGGGGGGTGGTAACCATGGTAACCGAGACTGTATTTCTCCGAAAGACCCGGCAGTTATTTTTCCCGGTACTTTCCAAACGGACGGCGCTGCTTCTCAGTGCGGCTCCTCGGGTGCTCCACAGAGCCTGCACAGGACGTGGGGATCGATATCTTCTTCACACGTTTCACGCTCGCACACCGAATTTCATTTTGACCCCCGGGTCCCGAGGAGGCCAGCTTACTTCCTCTTTCTGGAGAGACAAACACGAAAGGGAGGCATCTGCCTCCCTCCGCCATCGAAAAAGAGGAAATTCACATTTCGGAAGATTCACTTCTCGGTGTGAGAGAGGATCCAACGTGCACCAAGTGGTGATTCAGACCAGGGCGAGTGCAGGTCGGGGCAGGTTCGCCGAGCAGGAAGTGGCGGGCAGATCGGGGCGGGGCCGTCTGCGCCGACAGGAAGCAGCCGCCACGTCGAGGCCCCCGCGAACAATACCGAAGCGGAAGCCGGCCCGCAGAAGAGGAAGCGCTGCAGCGGATTGCAGAGGCGCCTCCGGCTCGCTCGCCCAACCCGGGACTCCAGCCGCGCAATCAAAACAACGCAGGGCAGAAATTTCATCCACGCAAAAAAAACAACAGAAATTTCCAGGACGTGCTGACGATCCAGCAGCCTCCGTTGTCACCGACGCGTCGGCATGAGGTCCCGTCTTTCGCCACCCATGCAGCGGAGGAGTTTGAAAAGACTCGTGGAAAACTATCATCTCGCACCTGCTCACATCTAATGACCAGTTTTTAGAGTTCTAAGACTTCTAAGTGATTAATTCACTAAGTTCTAAGTGAATCTTGCAGGCTCACTATTTACAAGGCCACAACTAGATTCTTTCAGTACTTGTTTCCCAGCATGCAGTGTTTTCCCGGGTATCTGCGGAGCCTCTGCTACCTCAGCCCATCGCTTTTCCTTCATCACTCGGTGGTCGGACAGTCTTCATGGTCCAAGCCGGGCTGTTCTGTCCACGGCTCCACCAGCAAGACCTCGAAGATTTCAGTCTGCGACGTCGGGTTCGAGCCCGGCATGAGTCTGTTTACGAGCCGCCGCGAGAACCCCGACACACACACCTTCATCGGCGGGTCGTTGGGCCTGAGTTACGAGCCGGGGAGGGGAAATGGAGTTTGACGGGGGCCGTTTCTCACAGGGTTAATGGGGGCGGTTGGAGGGGAGGTGTTGAGAGGGCGGCGGGGGCGGGGATTGATCCAGGTGTCTCATTACCCGACACACTCACACACACACACACACACTGATGGGGGGGGTGACAGGGAGAGTGCTGGAATCCATCGTTGTGAACTTCGAGGTTCTCCGTCGCTCCATCACTTCACCCAGGCAGGCCGAAATGTTTTGAATACAGGGGGTAAAAGTCACATGCCACGTGATGGCGGTGCACTGTTTTACGAATGGATTCAGCCGCTTGGGAATAATCACTCATTCACAATCTATGCTTGAGGGGCGAGGGGGCGGAGCCTCTCCTATTCCAGCTGTCATTGGGTAAAAGGAGGGTTGGACCGGTCCATTACAGGGCCACACGCAGAAATGTAAAACCATTCATAGAAGTATTCAGCCTCTCACTCACCAGTCACATAGAGGCAAGCAACCGTTCACCCTCTCATCCACGTCCTGTCGAGGCGTATCACCGTTCAACCCCGCCGGAATCCAAAGAGCCGAGCAGACGTCTAAGTGATGCCCGGTCAGATCAGAACCGCAGGAAGCAAACGCGAGCTCAGTCACTCGCAGGTGATTTCATGCACGGAGGCGATGATGCATAAATACGTCCGGTGCTGTCTCCCTTTTGTCCGCAGGACTTTATTCAGAAAAGTCGGTGTTCGGATGGAAACGCAGAAAAGTAACGCGTGTATTTTTTGACAAACACAAATCATTCGCCAGTGTGAAAAACTCCAAAGAAACAATTTTTTAACATTTTTTTAGAGGTTTCTATCTTCAAGATGTACAGTTAACGCGCATTTCTTTTGGTCATTGCATCTCCATGTGTTTTTTCAAATCCCTCATTTATCAGAGAGCACCCCTGAAATACGCATTTCAGAAAGAAAAACGTATTAAAAGGCATTCAAATGTTTTCACCACCGCCCATCATTAAAGAGTGTTACACCTTTTGGCCGCTAGAGGGCAGTGTTGCACCTGCTCCCACTGTCTTCCGACCAACTGCCCACAAAGGGATGGCAAACTTTAAAGATGTGTGTGTGTGCGTGTGTGTCTGCGTGTGTGTGCGTGTGTGTGTGTGCGTGTGTGTACGTGTGTGTGCGTGTATGTGTGTGTGTGTGTGTGCGTGTGAGCGTGTGTGCATGTGCACGTGTTTCTGCAATTAATACTCAAAGTGGGGGATCTCGTTTTGGTCACATTGTATTAGGTCTTTTCAAAAGACGATTGATCCTGTCGTGTGTGTGCGTGTGTGTGTGTGTGTGTGTGTGTGTGTGTGTGTGTGTGTGTGTGTGTTTCACCAGATTTTGTGTGTTGCCGGTTGACTCTCCGTCTTTCTCTCCCTCCAGACCTTCATTTTCACCGACACGCAGGATGAAGCCCTGACTTCAGAAGGTGAGGAAGCGGCTCCCACAGCTCCTCGCTCTCCGCCATCCTTGCTGCCCGGACGGCCGGGCCTGGTGGATATCCAGGCGAAGAACGTCTCGCCGGCATCGTTTACGAGACCTCATGAAATTTTCATCCCCCTCTGACGTGTTCGATGATTGACGTCAGAGGTTTTCCCATTAAAAATTGATGCCGGTCTGACGTCGAGGCGGCCGCTCGCCCGGCGTCAGCGCTGACGGCGTTCCCCGCTCTCCCTCTCCGTCCTCTCTCCGTTCTCCCCCTCCACGCCTCTGCGTCCAGGTTACAACATGGTGGTGACGGCCTGCCAGTCGGACCACAGCCAGGAGGCTCTTTCCTGCAAGATGTCGGCCGAGTACGACGGCTTCATGGCGTCGGACCGGAGGTGAGCGCCGCCGCCGTCTACCCATCGCCCACCTTCGCCCAGATAGTCTCAGTTCAGAGAGAAACTTGTTTCTCATACTCATACTGCCAGTAGGGGGCGCTGTTTGAGCCCATTCAGATTCCTCTCTTTAACCCTCCTCTCAGAGGGTCTCAGAGCTGGTTCTGCTGGAGCGAAGGAGAAGGAGGAGGAGAAACAATGGAGGTCACTCACTCGTTCACTCGCTTATCCTGCTCTCAGGGGTCCAGGTAGGGGGCGGAGCCTATCCCAGCTGTCGTCCAGCGAGAGGCGGGGTCCAGCCTGGACCAATCACAAACCTGCTTGTACAAATAGACTAGAGGATCACGTTCTCGCCGACGTTGAAAGCAGAGTTACTTTTCACCACATCTTTCTTTTTGTGTCAATGAAAAACGGCGTTCCTCAACTGACGCTACGGCCCGGGAAGAAACACTGCAGGGTCGTCAAGAAAAGAGGAGAAAGGGTTCGTAATTCGCCGGTCTCTGACGCAGGCTTGGGCGTGAGAAGGTGTCGTATCGAGACATTCGGTCTCCAAACAACCTCAGCCGTGAACGCGGGACTCGTGAAAATAAGGGTCGTCCTTCTCCTCCGCTGCCCGGGAACCTTCTCGGCTCTCGAGCAGCGTCCCGAACGGCGCGCGGGAACCCCCCGGATCCGTTTCCACGGCGGCGCTTCCGGGTCGCTTCGCCTGCCATCCTAGGATGACACACGGCGCGTCGGAGTTTGGGTTGCAGTTATGTTTTTCGCGAAGAAAAGCCGAAGCAGCTTGTGTTTGTTGTGCGACCGTGGCGGCCGCCGTCTGGCGAACGAGGATGAGGGAGCCAAACCGGGGAGGAGGACGGGAGACCCCCCCCTCCCTTCCGTCGTTTTTTTGTCGAGCTGCCACTACGGCGGCGGCGTGAGTGTGTTTTTCTAGTGTAGCTCTGACATAATTCTCTGCCTCCGAGGGGAACCCGACCTGCAGGGGGCGCCAAAACAAAGATGTCAGTTTCTTCATCGTGTCAATAAGGAGGTCTGTTGTTATGTTTGCGCCTCTCATCCCGTCCACTGTCCCAGCTAGCACGTAAGCTAGCTAGCTTCGTAAAACACAGCTCAGGAAGTTCACTGTGGGTCCTGGATGGACAGGACCCTTGGAGGAGGGGTTGAATGTTGTGTGTCTGTTTGAGACGTGTGAATGAGTGAATGAATGGTTGTGTGTCCACACAATGCGAATGAACGAGCGAAGGGTTGTTTCTCTATGTGATGTGCGAATGAGTGACTGAATCGTTTTTGTTTCTACGACAGAGTGAATCGAATATCTATATTGCGTGCGAGTGAGAGGGTGAACAGTTGTATGTCTCTATATGGTGCGTGAATGAATGAGTGAATGTCCTATGTCTCTAAATGATATGAATGAATGAGCAAATGTTTTACGTTTGTATATGACGTGAATGAATGAGTGAATGGTCGAACGTCTCCGCACGAGGCCTTGAGATGGACCCATGATGAACGCCGCCTGTCGCCCAATGATAGCTGTCATAGGCATGAATAACCGATGAATGAATGAATGAATGAATGAAAAACAACGAGCGCACGTTGACGCGCCTCTCCTCTCCCGCCAGGTGGTTTTGCCACGTGGACGACGACAACTACCTGAACCCGGACGCCCTCCTGTCCCTGCTGTCCACGTTCCCCCCGGACGCCGACATCTACGTGGGCCGGCCCAGCCTGGACCGACCCATCACCGCCCACGAGCTGCTGGACAGCAACAAGACGGTACGGCGACCCGACAATCAACCACCTTCCACCGACAACCCAGGCTCCTACAGCATCACTAATGCAGTCAGGATTCATATCTATACACACACACACACACACAGACACACACACAGACACACACACAGACACACACACGATTAGATTTGAGTGAACCTCCGCCATTCGACGCAGGGGGAACGTGACGCTCGGCGGCGCCTTTCTGCTCTCAGGGGGAGGATTTTAAGGTTTAACAGGATCAATGAGTGATTAGCGTCTCATTGGAATATTGATTTTTTTCAATGTGCGCGCGCACACACACACACACACACACACACACACACAGACACACGAAAACACACACGAAGACTCCTTCGGGGAAGGTGGCAGTCAAACCTCAGGGGGTCGATACCTGTGTGTGTTTGTGTGTGTGTGTGTGTGTGTGTATGTGTGTGTATGTGTGTGTGTGTGTGTGTGTGCGTGTGTGTGTCCAAGTTCACATGCCTTACTGTATTTCGTGCATCTCTCTCTCTCTCTCTCTCCACTCCTGTCATTGTCAAGCTCTCTCGCCCGCTCTTGCAAACGCCGCCCTGATTGCTCCCATTCGCGCTGAAAAATAGATCTCTCGTCCGTTTATCTCATCCCTCGCTTCTGCCCCCCCATCCCTCCATCCGGAAGGTCGACAGGAGAGGAGAGGGATGGAAACGACTAAACGGAGAGGACAATAAAAGCGGGGGGTGGAGATAAAAGAGAGAGCGGGGAATTGAAAGAGAAATGCAGGTATCGGCGCTAAAAAGGGCCAAAAAAAAACGGCGGGTGAATGAAGTGAAATCCCGAGTGGCGACGGAGGAGGAACTGAGGACGAGAAGAAGTAACGTCGAAGGAAGAGAGGGATTTATTCCTTCGTTTCATTTCACTTCTTCGGCCTCGTTGATGCAGCAGGCGGCGCAGTACCGGCGGACGTCCTGCGGGGGGCGCTGTCGCTCAGGGGCGGGCGGCCAAAGGATGTGTTGCTTCGGGATCACGCTATGCAACGCACGCGTGGAGGAACGTAGACAATGACGTTTGACCAGGAGCTTCTGCCTCACGGTGAGAAGGTCCCCTGGCCGGATCCCCACAGGTGGGCCTTCCTGTGTGGAGTCTCCATGTTCTCCTCGTATCTGCGGGGGGTCCCTCAGGGTTCCTCACACACTCCAAGCTTCACTGGAGGGTGAACGGTTGCATGTCTCAATGTGACGTGCGAATGGGTGAATGGCTGTATGCCTCTATATATGGTTGGCCCCGCCTCTCGACGATAGGCTCCGCCCCCCACGACCCTGAGAGCAGGATCAGCAGAATGGACAATGAAAAAAAAAGACGTAACTCAAGCACAAATTAGCCCTCAAAACACAGCAAAGCGGAAACGCCCGCTTTGAAACCCGGCAGGAGACAAGCCCCGCCCCCCACAGGGGACGCTTCCTGTCAAGGTTTTTCCCGGACGGCGTGTTAAACCAGGAAGCGGACGTGAACGTGTCCCCGGCGGGGGAAGATGGCGGCTGCGTCGCCGTGACAGATACCCGTAATCTCCTTCAACCGCCGTTTTTTTAATACATGGGAGAACCCGGCGCTGTTTATTCCATCTCACAGGTTACGGCGGCGAGGTGGGCTGGAGGGAGGCGGGGGTCGTGTGCTTTATCGCCGCCGCATCCGCGGACCATAAAGCAGGCGGCTCGGAGGCATCGGCTGACGCTCGGGGGGAGAGAGGCCGTGAATTTTCAGGAGTTACACCGAGCGGCCGCCTGCAAACGGCGCCGGCGCCTCCGCCCGTCAAACCCGTCGGGATATTTGTGGGACGAACGCGGGGACGGTCTCCCCGCCTGTCACTCAAGTATCCGCCGCGAACGCAATGAGGCGTTCAGGGTCGGCCACCTCGGGAAAATACGACTCCCGTTGAATTTCACTTTCCAGACGCGACTGGAGCTCAACGGAAAACGGTCTCCACTTGAACAGCGCTTCCACACCTGGCGGTTCCAGAGCACTTTACGCTGGATTGAATTCACACACACACACACACACACACACACACACACACACACACACACACACACACACACACAGACACACACACACCAATTCACCCGTTCACACACACACGGGCAGAGGTGCACTCCCAAACATGGGATTGAACTGCCACCCTTCTGATTAAACCGTTGCCTGAGTAAAGACGACTATTCGTGTGTGTGTGTGTGTCAGTGTGTGTTTGCGTGCACCCATATTCAGGTGTGTGTGTGTGTGTGTGTGTGCGTGATGAACACCGAGTGACATCTCCGTATAGCTGATCAATTATTGTAACTCGGGTTTAAGTG
>CAAKHD010009163.1:10697-21785 GCA_901007705.1 Fistularia tabacaria | reverse complement strand
CCACACACACACTCTCACACCCGCTGGCAGCAACGGGGCTGCGAAGCAAACATGAAAACACACAACTTCTGGTGATGCCATCTCTAGATTAGAGATTAGAGAGGAAAGGAAATGTAGGCGTGGTTTAATGAACCTTGAACACATGATTTTTTAATCTCATTGCAATTGAAGTGAAACCCGGATTAAATTATGTAATCTGTCTAGTGATCCCCAGATTGACTCTCCGATAGAGAGGGGTGGGTCCGTCCGGGGGGGATTAACGACATTTTCAAGATGTTAATCTCAGGTTGGAACCGGTTTCACGGCGGGAAACGAGCTAATCCGGGCCGGATTAGACCGGCGGCACGTCCTCGGTTTAAACCGGCGATGAAATGTCGCCATCTTGTGGCCATAAAGGGAAGTACAGTTAAAAAAATTAAAATAAAAACTCAAAAACCCTGTGCTGTCGATCGCACGTGCACACGCAGGTGATAATAAATACCCCGTTTTGGAAGCAAGCCAGCAAATGATCAACATTTGATTACATAATCATGATGACATTTCAAAACAATAATGATAACAATATCTAATTCCCCCCAGCATCTGGTCGCTGATGTCACTTCCTCCTCCCTGGTTTCCGCAGGCGGTCGAGCGCGGAGGTCAAGCCCAGCGCTGACCTCTGGCACAGGGAGGGAGGGGGGTCGGCGTCCTCGCCGTCGTCCTCCCCCGCCGCCGCAGTGGGGGAAACGTCGCTGGAGCGTCCGCTGGGGGCCAGTGAGGAGCGGCGGGAGGAGCCGCAGGAACCCGCGGGTCCATCGCGGCCAAGACCCTCCAGGTGGGCCGGGAAGGTGGAGATCTGCTGCTCCAGGGAGGAGAAGTTCTCCTGCGCCGCCTCGAACTGCACGGGTGGGAGATGTTCAGAACCCTGAAAGTTCCTGAGGGTTTCGCAGGTCAAAAGGTCAAAGGTCAGCGTCCTACCTGCTCCATGTTGGACTGAAGCAGCTGCTCCAGCCAGACGGACTTGGCGCCGCCGACACTGGCGCTCGCGTGACTCCAGCTTAACTCCTGGAGATGGACGCATGGGGGTCATCAGGTGTGTGTGTGTGTGTGTGTGTGTGTGTGTGTGTGTGTGTGTGTGTGAGTGTGTGTGTGAGTGTGTGTGTTTGTGCATACCTGCAGAAGCTGCGTGCAGTCCTTCAGACAAGTCTGGCAGCTTTGGAGTTCCTTCCTGTAGCCGCTCAGGACGTCCTGCAGGGCCTTTGCGGGGGAAACGCAACATTAGCGTGGATCAGCGATCGCTGTGCGGTGATTGATGGCTCACCTCGGCATCATCCCGCACCGAGCCCAGATCCCTGCTGCCCTGCCTTCCCTCACTGAGGGTCACGCCTGCATGAAGCTCCTCCAGCTGAGCCCAGAGGTGGTCAAGCCTCCCCAGCAGCTCCCGTACGCCACCTTCGAAGTCCTCTTGTCGCCGGACAAGCCGCTGCAGTGACCCGGTCCTGCCAGAGGGGGCGCCGTTAGCTCAATTTCTACCGACTTAATGTCCGTGTCAGACAAAATCGTCGTCCCGGTTTCCGGGGCGACAAGCCCAGAAGCCGTTTTCATCCGCAATGTGATTGCCCAGCTGGGAAAACACCCCGCCCCTTTTTTTTTTTGACCATAACAGGTCGTAGCTTCCTGCATGTGACGCCGCGGTGGTGAGTCATGACGTCACGGCCTTGTTGTTGCTAGGCAACCACACACACACCTTTGCCTCAGGTAGGAGCGGATGAACGTCACCTTGTCCGTCAAAGCTGAGCCGGCGCCATCAGAACCCACCAGGTCCAGCCTGTCACACACCGCCTGTGGTGGAACCAAGGACAGGGTAAGTCCGGATCTGCCACCCCGGGCCCCCTGGACCCCCCCAGGCCAGGCCTAACCTGCAGCCTGGCGAGCAGGTCCTGGATGTGGGGGGCGCCGGGCTGGGTCAGGGGCTCCTGGAGCACACACAGCAGCAGGATGTCGGCCAGCGCCACCGCCAGGGGGGCGGGGACGCTCGCGCACTGGCGCCCCCTTATGGACACACAGAGGAAGGACGCTGATTCACATTTATTAAAAAAAAAGAAATGATAATTATAAATATGTTTGAATGTAATGAATGCATGAATAAATAAATAAAACATATATACGTATATATTTATTTATTTATTCATTTATTTCATTGGTTATCTATCCCTGCTGCCATCGCCTGAGAGGCGGATTCACTCCGGACCAATCACAGACCTACAACCACTCACCCTCTCATTCACCTGTATTTGTATTCGCAAATAAACGACAAACGACACAACCGAGCGGTCGGCGCTGGGAACACGTCCGTTGAGGTGTCTGGTAACCATAGCGACCAACGGGCGCCCAGCGCGTTAGGTGTTCCCTCGCAAAGGTGCGAGCAGAGAAGATCTTCTCACCTGCGTTCCGTCCCGCTCTGCTCCTGAGCCTCCGCTTCCTCCGATGGATTAGGCTCTGCCTCCTTGAGCGCAGGGGAGGGGGGGTAACGGAGATATGATTGACGGCGTTGTTGAAACTGGCTCCGCCCCCTAAGCAGACGGACTCACCTGTGCGAGGAGGGTCCTCAGGAAGCGGGCGCAGATGGCGAGGACGGCCCACAGCGCCGACACCACCAGGAGCGCCGCACAGGCATCCAAAAAGGGGCGTCCGGGGTCCAGCGGGGTCGCCGGGCCGCAGAGCCACCATGCCGCGGCGGGCGGCACGAAGCCACGGAGAACCCCAGACCAGCAGGAGCACCTGGAGGAGACCGGGAGATTCACAGGGAAGCAGGTCCAGAGAGGAAAATCAGGTTCACTCACCAGAAATCCTCCGCCCGTCTCCGCTGGCGCCCGATGGCCTCCGGGTTCCCCGTCGTCGGAGCCTTGACACCGTGACCCCCCGGGTGGCGATGGAGGAGGTGTTGGTCGCTCATGCCGGCGCCCGCTTCGTCTCCATGCCGCGTCCCGGGCCGTCGTCGGTAGGCGGTTAGGCGGGTAGGCACGCTGCGGGACACGCCGAGCACGTCCGACGGGTTCTCGATGCTCAGGAATGCGGAGAGGACAAAGGTCAAGGGCCGGGAAAAACGCCTCCACCCACAACTTCGGGTTGGAGGTCCTTAGAACCAAAGCAGTCCAACACGTGAAGAACCCTGGAGTGTGTGTTTGTCTGGGAGTGTGTGTGTGTGTGTGTGTGTGTGTGTATGTGCAGAGGTGGTATGTACTGGCCCTTTAAGGCAGCTGTTGACTGAAGCAGTGCTGCCCTCTAGCGGTGGAGGAGAAACACCGCAGGAGATACCGGTGAGCTACCGATACCGATCACCGCACTTTCAAAATAAAAGCTTTTAACACTTTTTTTCTGCGGTTTTCCAGCATCCGGGTCCCTCCCGTGCTCCGATCCGAGTGTGGAGAAAAAACAACCCAGCGTGGATCCTTCAAGAGCGGGTAGAAGGAGATCTTATATTTTATCGTATATTTGTTTTATTTTGTTTATCTTTTCTCGCGTCATCAGGCGCATCGTTCTACACACACACACACACACACACGGACACACCTTGTTTTTATGTATTAACAAAAGAAAAACAACAAATCTGTTTAGCCAGTGGTAACACACAAAAAACATACACCCGTGCGACGATCATCACTTCCGGTGCCCATCTTTGTTGTAGTCCTTACCAGTCCTTTCACTTCCGGTCCCCATGTTGGTTTCCACATTTTTTTATTATGAAATTTTGAGTGAAGATATTTATTCAGGGTTTCATAAGAATGTATTGGTACATTTCCCCCGCGTCACTTGGTTTCTTCCTGTTCGACATCCGGTCCAGGTTGGGACGGTTGAGTCGTGAGAACACACACACTCACACCCCCTGTAAAAATAAAAGTCTTAATGTTTAAAGTGCTGTGATTTTGGATGAAGTGTGTAGATGTGAGCTCGGCTAAAATATTGTCATGCACGTCAACAAATACACACACACCCTTTCACAATAAAAGTCTTAAAGGGATCCCTGCTTCGCAAGACATTATTGTCCTATTTGATTAGTAGCAGCTACATAAAAACGATAAAGTCTCTCAACACATCTTAGTTTGTACAAAATTGTAAAAAAAAATCTTTTCACTGGTCTCAGGGTTGACCTTTGACCCGGTCTGTGCAAACCTTTTCTTGTTTGGACCCCAGAGACGTGAGTGAGGAGGAGAACGCCGTGGACGGAAGTCCAGATGGTCTTCAAAATAAAGACGCCAAGAGACGCTGGTGTGCGTACAGCAACTGTGATGCTATGCTAACAGAGAGCGTCTGTTGTTAGGAGCTCCACTTTCGTAGCGGGCTGTTGACACTCGCAGGAGACATCCTGCGTCTTACGCCTGTTGCGTTGCTTCTCTCGTTTCAAGACGATCTTTTTTCTCCTTGTGAAAGAAAACCGGCAACACAGCATTTGCCTTTAGGGTCTGCTTTAAACGAGCTCTTTCAGCAGCTTAGCTTAGCTCGGCTAACTGCATCCGGACAGAAGAGGCAAGAACACCGCAGATCCTTAGGAAGTTGTGTACGTCCACAAAAAATTTCCCACTTTCGTTCTCTTCCTGTCCCGTAGAAAGCTGTGTAGCTTAGCATCAGTCGCTTTGCTTCACTCGGACTGGAAATTGAAACCCGAACGCAGCACAATGTAGCAATATTAGTGTATGTAGTGTACAGTAGCTAGCCGAAGCTAACGCTAGCCAAAGTTAACACGAGCAACCTGTATGCATCAACAACCTAGCATGCATTGCACTGGTAAAACAAGCTGCCCCTGGGCTAAAATGTCATAAATCATGATTTTTAAAAGAAATCATATTTCTTGGTGCTTTTTTTGACAACACATTCTAGTTGGAGACAAACAGCAAAGCATATATAAGCATGTTACGCCTTCCAGGCGGGTTCCCTTTAAAAATAAAGTGCAGCGATTTTGGCATTTGGATAAAGTGTATCCATGTGAGCTCGGCCTGCGTGTTTGTGTGTGTGTGTGTGTGTGCGGCTAAATATTGTCATGCACATCGAGAACACACACACACACACACACACACACACACACACACACACACACACACACACACACACACACACACACACACACACACACACACACACACACACACACACCATAATGACAGTGAGGCAGAGCTAAAGGGCAGCAGCAGGGTTTCCTTTATATCCTCCTCTGACCTTCATTTACAAAAAAAAACAAAGAGAACTAGATTTTCGGCGCCGTCACGGCTCCGAGCTGAGAGTCCGGGGACGCGGCAAACACGCGCCGTTGCCACTTGGGCCTGCGGGGGGGCGCCGTCACGCCCGCCCACCTCTTCCTGTAGTGTTCCTACATTCGGTTGAAAAATCACAACTTGACGTGAGTTCTGTTTTTAGCAGCGGCGTGTTGGGCGGGGCGCGTGAGGGCGGCTCCTCCTTCGCACGTGTGCGTCATCGCAGGGGGATGGTGGGCGTCGCCGCGGGAGGCTCAGGGCTTGGTGATGTGGACGGCGCTGGCGCCGCCACCGTTGGTGGTAGTGGTGATGATGTACTGCGTAGCCGCCTGCTGGCCCGACGGCGTCGTCTGCTGCTGCTGCTGCTGCTGCTCCAGGTGCTCGCCGTGAGCGGCGGCCCCGGCGGCGGCGCCCTGGGGGCCGGACTGCTTGGCCTCCAGCTCCTGACCCTCCGATATCACAAAGTGCGTCTGCCGGAGAAAAGGTGGCGCCGTCAGCGCGGAAATAGAAAGAAATCTAAATACAAACAGGGCGTCTCTGCGCAAAGAGCGCTGCCAAGCGTTCAGGGACCGAACGAAAGCGTAAAACAGCTGTTTTACTGACTTGCGGTTTTAATTAGTTGCAGACCAAACTCGTAACTCAATCTGCTCGGATATCAATTTAGCTTTCCCGGTATAATGAAGTTAAATGTTATGAATCCATTCCAGCCCTCCGCTTTGGTCACATGCTTTTCAATAGGAAAAATGTACTTTCATTAATAACAAAATGAACTTAATAAATCATCAATAAATAAAAAATAATGTATGAAAAAATGTAAGGAAATAAACTGCTTTTATTAAGTGTATTTACCTTAAAGATCTAGCTATATTTCTACAATATGTTGCTAAATGTAACTTTGCTCCACTTTACGTTTAAACTTCATTTCTGGGCGGAGTGAAGTTGCTCCTCTTTTTATAACCATCAATCGTGCCCGACTGGCTCTGAACGCCTCGTCGGATGCCTCGTCCGTCAACGTTCCCACCGTCCGCCGCAACGAATCCCCGTAAAACCTCTCCCGCCATCTCCCAGACAATGCCCTCCATCACCGTATCTCACCCACAACAACTTCTCCATCTCTTCACGGATGCGTCCAACACACGGACACCCATGATTTTCTCTGGGCTAGCTAGCGACAGCGCCACTGTCTTCAAACGCCACTTTAGGGACAGCGGCGTCAGATCTGGGCTCGGATCTCCAAAAACACCTAAGCTGCTGCACTTGTAGCTAATTGTCTTCCTGGCGGAGGCGTTTTAGTCACACGTTCATGAGACCAAAATTGCGCGAGTGGCTCACCGTCTTGACCTGGCTGCCGGCGACCCCGGTCACGGGCGCGCCACCGTCGGCGATCACGTACTGCGTGTGGGGCAGCGCCATCATCTGGATCTCTGACGCTGCGGTAACAGGAGAGCAACCTTGTTACATCGCCATCGCCGTGTGTGTGTGTGTGTGTGTGTGTGTGTGTGTGTGTGTGTGTGTGTGTGTGTGTGTGTGTGCAGGTCTCACAGTAGCCCCGGTAGTTCCAGTTCCCAGGTATGTACGTGTGCTGCACCGACCCCCCCTGCTGCGATGGCGGTGGTGGCGGCGGCTGTGTGGTGCCGCCGCTGCCGCCACCGCTACCGCTCTGGAGGGTGTGGCTCTGCGGCAGGGTGACGGGGGTCAGCTGGGTTGGGCTGAGCTCCTGATTGGCCGGCTGCGAGCCGGGGCTCAGAGGCGCGCCGGTAACCTGAGAAACGACGGCGGGGGGTGAGTATTTGCGAACTAGAGGCAGGGTTGTGAGTGACAGGAAGCGCGGCTCACCTGGGCGCTGCCCTGCCCGCCGGCGCCGGCAGGCTCCGTCACCTGGATGTGCTGCACCTGGATGGCGTGCTGGCTGTAGCCGTGAGGGTCCTGCAGCTGGGCCACGTCTACCGCCGGGTGCTGGGAGTGCGGCGAGGAGGCCTGAGGGACACGGAGGGAGATATTGGTGGTGGGCCGTCATCTCGGGGTTCGGCAGCGGCGGCGAGGACTCACCGGCGCCACCTGCAGCACCTGCAGCTGGATGTGCTGCGGCTGGGACAGACTGCCGCCCGCCTGTGAGACAGGGATGTATTGGATGCGCTGGTAGTCGCCTTGCACCGCACGGAAGTCGGTGGTGAGCGTCTGCGAGAGCTCCGTCATGGCCTGTGTCAGCAGGTCGGTGGTCTGAGGAGAAAAAACTCTCCGTCACTTTCTGGAATCCTGCCATTTGAAGCCAAACGAGCGGAGACGCCGTTTCTCTCACCACCACGGGCTCGGCAGTGCCACCGTCCACGCTGATGACCGCCGGGGCGCTGCTGATCACCGCCGTCGTCAGGGGCGACTGGATGGCGTTGGCGAGCTGCGCGAACTCCGGGTGCTTTTTCCTGATGTGCTGCACCATCTTGGTCTGTGACGGCGGCGGCGGTGCGGATGTTAGTTCTCGCTTGGGCGACGCCATCCAGCCGCGCGCCTTCAACTCACCTTGCTGCTGTACTGCTTGGCGCAATGCGGGCAGCAGACGGGCGCTGTGGCGATGGTGCCCGTCAGCTGCGTGTGCGTGCTCAGCATGGGATCGGGCTCGCCGGGGGCCGCCGGCCGCAGCTTGCGGATGCTGGGAGGTAGCTCCGCCCCTGGGTGGTTCTTCAGGATGTGCGCCTTCCTCTTGCTAGCGCTCTTGTACACCTGCACGCAGGAAGCACGCATCTTTGTCTCCAAATGACCAGGTGTGCACGAGCAGGAAGCTAAGGAACCCCTCTCTATGCCCCGTGGGGAAGGTATAAGGAAGGGATTGGAAGCTAAAGGCTAAAACGCTAGAATGTAAAAAAAATTTTTATGTGAAATGCTATAATGGGAAATGCTAAATGCTAAAATATTAAATGCCACAATTTGTAGTGCAACAATGGGAAATGCTAAAATATAGATTGCCTACTTGCTAAAATGCTGACATGCTAAAAACCTAAATGTTAAAAAGCTGAAATGCCTCATTCTTAAATGCTTAAACGCTGACCTACTAAATATTAAATGTTAAATGCTCAATACTAAAATGTTAAATGCTGAAATGTAAAATCTATAATAGGAAATGCTAAATGTTTGAAGCTAAAATATAAAATGCTGACATGCTAAAAAACTAAATATTAAGTGCTCAATGCTAAAATGCTGAAATGTAAAATGCGAAAAAATTTAATGCCAAACGCTCAATGCTGAAATGTGAAACACTATACTTGGAAATGTTAAACTGGGAAATGCTATAATATAAAATGATAAATTGATAAAAAACTAATTGTTAAGTGCCTGATTCTAACGTGCTAAAATCTGAAATGCAAAGTTAATGAAAGTATAAGGCTCAGCTCTGAAACGTTAAAATGTGAAACGCTATGATGGGAAATGCTAAAAAAACCTAAACACTAAATGCCAACATGCGAAATGCTAAAAAATAAAATGCGAAATACCCAATGCTAAAATGCTGAAATGTTTAACGTTAAAATGTGAAATGCTAGAAAAACTAAACACTAAATGCTCAATGCAAAAATGCTAAAGTGTGAAATGCTAAATGCTAAAATGCATTAGTTAAGCGATGTGAATGTGGTCTAAGGCAGGAAGTGATGTCGCAATTAGCAAGTGGCATCTTGTACGGAGCTCCGTGCAAACACACACACACACACACACACACACACACACACACACACACACACACACACACAGGGTGAGCTGACCTTGTCGCAGTACTGGCAGAAGTAGTCCCTGTTGGGTTTGATGATGGGCAGCGTCAGCTCGGGCACCTCGTCGATCCGCATCTCCGGGTGCCGCTTGGACAAGTGGTTGACCTGCGGCCGCGTGAGGGCGGACAAGGAGGAGGAGAAGATCGTGGACCACAGCTCACGCTTTTGCAAAATGATGTGAGCCCGAGACCCCACGCAAGCTGCTTACCAGCATCCCCCGCCGCCTGAAGCCCATCATGCACACGCGGCACTTGAAGATGAAGCTCTCGAAGTCGGTAGTGGGCACCTTTAGCTTCAGGGTCTTGGAGCGGTGGATGCGGTCGGCCTTCTTGGCCTCGCGGTCAGGGTTGTGCATGCGCTGCATGTGCTCCCGCAGCTTGTCCTTCCGCTGGAAAGGCCCACGTTGTCAATGGCGCCCGTGACCAAACCAGCCGCCCCCCCCCCTCACCGGCGTCCTCACCTTGAACTGCTTGCCGCAGGTGGAGCACAGGAAGTCCTTGCGGTCGGAGTGGCGCAGCATGTGCAGCCGCAGCTTGTCGGGACGGCAGAAGGCCTTCTCGCAGTTGGGACACTTGAAGATCTTCTCCGAGTGGAAGCAGCGGATGTGTTTCTTCAGCTGGGGGGGGGGGTGTTAGCGTCTGTTAGCATCCGTTCGCGTCTGCGCCAATGTGGGGTTGTGGAGCTGCCCGTGTACTTCCACCCGCTCACCTGGATGAAGTCAGTGAACTGCTTCCTGCAGGAGGGGCAGGAGAAGTGTCCGTCCACGGCGTGTACGCCTACATGGTCCTTGAGGAGGTCCTGCCGCTCGAAGGTCTCCGGGCAGTAGACGCAGGAGAAGGAGCGGCTCTCTGCGTGCACCAGCAGGTGGTCCTCCAGGGCACAGTCGCTGGAGAAGCTCTTGGTGCAGATGTGGCAGGAGTAGGCGTAGGCCTCCTGGCCGTGGACGCGCAGGTGCTGGTCCAGCTTGTCCTTCTCCCTGAAGGCCTTCCCGCAGTGGGTGCACTTGAACGGACGGAAGCTCTTCCTGACAAAGTGGTGCTGCAGCGCCGCGTTCTGAGGAAGGAGGAGGACACATCAGCGCAGAGTCCACTCCTCGGGTCTTTGCGAGAGCTCCCGAGACGCCGCGGGATGCACGTCGGTGTGCACATTCCCGCCATGGAGGATGGAGATGTGGTCTTTTCAGGCGTTGGCCCCGTCCCACCTACCTGTACATCCACCTTGGACGGAGGCACGCATTGAAGGAGAGAGACACATGGTTGAGAGGCAGATACTGGGCAACCCTCACTAGATATTAGCCTCCTGGTCGTGTCCGGGGTCAGCGCCGCCGCCGCCATCTTACCCGTATCCTTTTGGCGCGGCGCAGGTCCTGAGAGGTGAGGTGGGCGTCCGGCTGGCCGCCCGCCGCTGCCGGATCCTCCTTCAGCGCGAAGGGCAGGTCTGAGGTCGGGGGGTCGGAGGGCTCCCCTGACGACGCTGTGACCCGGCCCTCTGCTTCCGTGGCAGCGGCGGCGTCTGGCTCAGACGCCGCCAGCCCGTTCTGGGACGCCGCCGCATCCTCCGGGGAGCGCTTCTCCGCTAGCTCCAGCATCTCCTCGCACAAAGATCAGCTGCGTGTCAGTCACAGCCAAGCCCCCTTTGTAAACATAACGACGGCACTCACAGGTGTCTTGTCACCGGCGCCGTCTCCCGGTGGGGGGTCCAGGCGGAGGAATTTCGGCGGTCGTCCGGGTCGCCTCCCCGTCCCGAGCCGCCTCCTGCCCCGCCCTCGGCCGCGGCCCCTTGACCTGAGGAGATGGTTTTTGAAACGGCGTCGATGTGGCGAGGGCGGCGGCAAGGAAGAAGTCCCACCTGCTGACGGAGGTCAACTTGTCGTCGTGCATGTTGAGGTGCTGCTGCAGCTGCTCCGAGCTGACGAAGCGGCGGTTGCACTCGTAGCACGGCCAGTTCTTCTCCTGCTCCCGCAAGACTGGACGGGGGGAGGGGCGGGGGCAGAGCGTGTGAGAGAGAGAGTGTGTGTGTGTGTGTGCGCTCTCGCTTTGGACAACTGCAACTGACATGTACTCCCGGTGAAGTGTTATTACACCGTGATATCACCTTTCCTCTCC
>CAAKHD010009159.1:5310-19343 GCA_901007705.1 Fistularia tabacaria | reverse complement strand
AGGGAGGGTGGTGGGCGGGGGTGGGGGGGGGGGTGAAATTTGCCGCTCCTTCCACGGAGAAGAAGAAAGAAAGCCGCGAAGCCCCCCCTCCTCTTCACTGGATCATCTTCGCTCGGCGCGTCAAGAAGCACGGCGAGCCCACGCTCCGTCCCACGGCCGGCCACGATCGTCCACTCCGTGGCCCGCTATTTCTGTCCGCGTTTACTCCCGGGTCTGCTCTTCGTGACGTGATCCTCGTTTCCTTCCTCTCCGGCTCCCTCCTCCCCTCCTCCTCCTCCTCCTCTTCCTCCCTCCTCCCCCCTCCTCTTCCTCCCTCCTCCTCCTCCTCCTTCTCCAACACCAGAGTCCCGGACCGACGTGCACGCGGTAATGACACGCACACGCGTGGAAAGCGTGGCTGCGTGGGCTCCTCTTTCCTGCAGCTCCGTGCAAAGACCCCCACTGAATATCACCATTCACAACCATTCTGCCGGGTCACGCGGTGTGTGTGTGTGTTCGTGTGTGTGTGTGTGTGTGTGTGTTATAGTGTGTGTTTGTGTGTGTGTGTGTGTGTGTGTTTGTGTGTGTATGTGTGTGTGTGTGTGTGTTTGAGTGTGTTAGTGTGTGTGTGTGTGTGTGAGTGTGTGTGTGTGTGTGTGTGTGTGTGTGTGTGTGTGTGTGTGTGTGTGTGTGTGTGTGTGTGTGTGTGTGTGTGTGTGTGTGTGTGTGTGTGTGTGTGTGTGTGTGTGTGTGTGTGTGTGTGTGTGTGAGTGTGTGTGTATGTTTGAGTGTGTGTGTGTGTGTATGTTTGAGTGTGTTAGTGTATTTGTGTGTGTGTCAGTGTGTGTGTGTGTATGTTTGAGTGTGTGTGTGTGTGTGTGTGTGTGTGTGTGGGTGTGTGAGTGTGTGTGTGTGTATGTATGAGTGTGTGTGTGTTAGTGTGTGTGTGTGTGTGTATGTGTGTGTGTGTGGTTGTGTGAGTGTGTGTGTGTGTATGTATGAGTGTTAGTGTGTGTGTGTGTCACTGTGTGTTAGTGTATTTGTGTGTGTGTGACTGTGTGTGTGAGTGTGCGCGTGTATGCTTGAGTGTGTGTGTGTGTGTGTATGTTTGAGTGTGTGAGTGTGTGTGTATGGTTGAGTGTGTGTTAGTGTGTGTTTGTGTCACTGTGTGTAAGTGTATTTGTGTGCGTGTGACTGTGTGTGTGTGTGAGTGTGTGTGTGTGTATGTTTGAGTGTGTGTGTGTGTGTCTGTGTATGTTTGAGTGTGTGTGTGAGTTTGTGAGTGTGTTTGAGTGTGTGTGTGTGTGTGTGTGTGAGAGAGAGAGGTTTTCATCATTGCCATAAAACACCAGAATCTTCAGATCTTTTCAGAATCTTCAATACTTTATTGAGGAGGAAATGTGAGTATGTGTGCGTGTGTGTGTGTGTCTGTGTGTGTGTGTGTGTGTGTGTGTGTGTGTGTGTGTGTGAATCCGGGCCCGTTACAACCACACCCTCCTCAGCAGCAGTGAATCCCATGACCTCCACCTCCACCCAGGCCTAATGTCCATTTATCTGGATTGATGGAGGCCTCACAAACCATGCGTGTGTGTGTGTGTGTGTGTGTGTGTGCATGTGTGACATCATACAATATGATGTCCTTAACTTGTGCGAACAAGATGTCATGTTGTGTGAACAAGTTATGGTCCAGGAGGAACAAGATGATGATTGGCTGAAAATTGTGATCTTGTTCCCAGATGCATGTGTGTGTGTGTGTGTGTGTGTGTGTGTCTGTGTGGAGACGTGGATATCTCCTCTCCTCCGTCCTCCTCCTTCAGCCTCCAGGTGTTGATCTGCAGAAGGTCCGGCCATGTTTACCACCCCCCCACCACCACCGCCGGGAAGAACCAAAAATGACTGACTCAACATCAATGGAGAATGAGCGACCCCTAGCGGGCGGGGTGGTCATTACACCCCGGTTAGCATGGAAGCGTGTTACTCTTTTCACTGTTGTTTTTTTCTTTAAATGCATATTTCAGTCACGGTTTTTGTATGAATAGTGACAGCATGAGGTACGTTCTGAGAACTAGTTTGACTTCAGTCATCTGTAGGATTTCAGCAGGTTTGCTTGAAAACAATTAACTAGAATTTCGTGTGTTTGAAGCTCTCCTATGTTTCTGTGGGAGATTCAGGAGGTAAAAGTTCAACATCAACGACAAAAACAATGATAGTACTAATGCCAAAGTCAAAAGAACATGTGAAGCTTGTGTTTTTTTTTATTTTAAAAGAGGAGATATTATGTACACAATCTGTATAATAGCTACAAGAGCCATGTTAGAGCAGCATTTACTAAACATTTGTTTCTGTTATTTAAATGAGGTGACAATGAATGAGCCAGTAATCCCCCTAACACACAAATATAGGTATTTAAGTCACGGATTTAAGAATCTGTTTCTTTTTCTTCTTTTCAAGGTGAATGGTGTCTTCAGAAGTCCTCCCTCGGGTAGGTGAGAAGCAACCCTCAACCTTCAAGATATCCATACTGTGCTCAAACTTCACCCATGACCGCTGGGGGAATATTGCGAACGGCCCCTACACAAAGCCAGATGCCATTAAATGGCCGAAAAGGCGAAGGTAAATGGTGGAAATATATATTTTAAAAAGAATAGAAAACAATGGCGGCTAAAAAAGGCGGTGTGCATCGTTCATCGGTCCCATAGCACCCCCTAGTGGCGGAGAAGACAAGTGCAGCGGGGGAGTCGGTGCATCTATTGTTTACATTCCTGATAGAACAATTTGAATTTTCAAAAAAAAAAAACAAAATACACGAACCTTGCAGTGTTACGAAGAAAAAGCAAATCAAGCAACCTCGGTCGTCAAACGTAAAAGTGCGTATGGTTAGTTCAAAAACCCTTGTTCAAATTGAAACAGAAATACAACAAAATGTCCTTAACGGCAAATGATGATTTCATAAATCCTCATTCAAATTCAAATACAAATATGAAAAAAATATCCTGGATTTGAAACAAAAGTTAACAAAAAAAAAAAAAACCGACAACCATAAACCCCGTCCAATGACACATTCGCTTGTTATTCTTTATTTTAACCATGTTTGGGTGTCGATGCCAACGCCGCTAGCTTCCGCGTAGTCTCCAGGCCCCGCCCTCCTCTGGGTCACGTGTTTCCGGGCCGAGGCGTGCCATGGCCGCCGTGTTGTTATTGGGCGGCGCCGCCTCCGCACCGTCCAGCCCGTCCGGCCCGTCCGCCCTCCCGCCCTCCGCGGCCGCACCGCCCCGACCCTCCACCGGGACGCCTCCCCGCCGAGACGCGCACCATCGAAGTTTGCGATCCGGAAGCGGAGCCGGGGGAAGGGGAGGGAACCGGCGGTAAGTGACTGCGCCCGGCCGGAGACGCGTCCGGACCCGGTGAGGTCTCCGGTGAGGTCCCCGGTGGGTTCCCCGGTGTGACGCGGATGTTGCGCCGGCGTTCGGCGCCGGTTCCCCCTGCCGGTGCGCCGCCCCATCACCGCGGATCCCCCGGGCTTCACCTCCAACTCAAAACCCTCCTTCCTTCCTCTTCCTCCTCCGCGCTGATAAACACTCGACGGACCGGTTGTTGCTGTTGTTTCCTTCAAAACGATGCTTTCAATTATGTTATTTCTTTTCCGTTTCCACGGAATCTGACGCGGAACTTGTGCGAGGCGAGGCGCCGACGGCGGTTCCGGCCGGTCACTTGAGGGCGGCGCAACCCGCCTGCAACATCTGCTCTTACATCCTCTGTGTGGATGGATCAAGGTGTGTGTGTGTGTGTGTGTGTGTGTGTGTGTGTGTGTGTGTGTGTGTGTGTGTGTGTGAGAGAGAGAGAGAGAGGTTTTCATCACCGCCATAAAACACCAGAATCTTCAGATGTTTTCAGAATCTTCAATCCTTTATTGAGGAGGACGTGCTTCCATCCCAGATGCTTCATGTGGAGAGCAGTAGATGGGTAGAGAGGGTAGGACGTAAGCGGTGTCAGTGTTTGAGATAAATGAGCTCCCGGAGCAGATGGGCGGTGGGACGAGAGGAGATAGTGTGATGTTGTTAGCGAGTCAAAGCCACTGATGGCCACGGGCAGGAAGGACCTCCTGTGAGGTAGAGCACCTTTTTAATGTCCTGTGGAAATCGCAATAATAGACCTTTTAAGGAGCAGTTTGACCCGGTTTAAAAAGCAAGGTAGATCTTCTCATCTACAGATGTTGCATCTGTCCAGCTACCTTCTGCACGGCACCCATAATGTCGTCTTTTGACAAACAGGGAGAACTTTTCAGGAATGGTTTTCAGAGATGCTGAAATTGATGCTTCATCTGGTCTCCTCAGTCAACCCAAAAAGAGAAAGACCCCATCAGGTTTGGACAGTTGATGTAGAAAAAGCGGTTCCTCGCCCGCAGTTCAGCCTTCGAGTTGCCATTGTTTTCCCGTCGTCGCCGCGGCAGCTTTGGGAAAAGCTTCTGACGGCGACCAGAAAAGCGAAAGGTCGGCGTGCGGCTTTCAGCTTTGAGCTGCATGTCAAATCAGACACGCATCTGCGAGTCAGCTGACGCCACATACCGAGCCCGGGTGTGAGCGGCTTTCGTTTCCAGCAGCCAGGTGTTCACGGGCCGCCGTGGCTCTGCTGGGAAGCGGTTGGACCCGAGGGAAGCCCTGCCTCCGCAGAAGAAGCGGAAGAGGAAGAGACGAAGTCAGATGAATCATCCTACACATGAGCATCAGGTGACCGCGACCCGGCCGTCTGGATTCCACGCGCCTTACAAGGGCGACCCCTTTGCTCTGGTTGTCATCGTCAAGCGTCCCCAAAAAACAACGACAACAACAAGAAAACGACCCTCGGATGTGGAGGATCCGGATCTTCTGGGCTGCTCTTGGGAGTACGTTCACCCGAGGTCAGGAAGCATTCATAAGACAAAGCATGTGCTGACGCGCACATGATGGTGTTAATATGTGAAACCATCACAGTGGAGCCACGGACACACAAAGGAAACCATTTTCCTTATTTTCAGGAACGCTCATCAAACTACAGACGTGTCTCTTGAAAATACACAGAGATGAATGATAAAGAGACACGATCTTGTCCCCGCGTTCACGTTCATCATGAAGACCAGGGCTGAGGACCAGCTGACCTTTAGACAGGTCCACCGCTGTTATCGGGAAGCCCCGATCGGCCGCTCTTCATGCTGGAGTTCGGCCGCATCCAGAAGGATTCCTGGCGCCGCCGAGGACGATCGGACGGTCGGACGGTCGGACGGTCGGACGATCGGACGGTCGGACGGTCGGACGGTCGGACGCCCCGCATGAATGACTTTCTCGGAATCCCCTGGTCGGAAGCAGAAGAGCTGAGGAGAGACCTGTGCTCGCCGGACCTCGGGAGGCCTTCGCTCGTAGCACGCGGTCGTCGGAATTCTCGGATTGTTTCTCGTTGGCGTGTTCATGTTCTGCATTTGGCTGGAGGTCCGGGAAAAGGAAGGGCCACCACGTCACTTCCTGCTGAGGTTCCAGGTCACTCTCCGCTTCCTGCTGTCTGATGGTACATTTCAAAATACCTCCTCCTCTTCTGCAAAGCAGTTCGGTCCCCATTCCAAATATCCACTGTGCTGTGCGTTATTGACCCTGACCTCTGCTAGCTTACAGCTACAGAAACATGGCCGATTCTAACTCTCACTTTTAACCGATGCAGTTTAGCTGCCATTTCCCCTCCCTTTGGCTCCCGTCCGATGGTTTCTGAAGGACAGGGTGACCATGAACACCTCTGCTAGGACTGTACTTTTTTAAAAGAACTTCAGCCGCGGTGGATTGTTTTCTTGTTTTGAAGTCATAGTTAGAAACCGTCCTTTCTGTTTTCATGGACAGGATGTGGTCCGTCAGTCGGTGCGGTGGTGCTGAACACGTTGACGTCCACGGGTTTAGAAGAAGCCAGCCAGACAAAGCCTAAGGCGGTACCCAGTCAGGGACGGGGTGCCACAAGGCTCTACCTTTGGCCCCCTGCTGGTGACTTTACAGGTTGAAAGAACATGATTCTACCTCGTAGAGGTTCTCCTTGGCTGAACCTTCCCGCATGGCTACCAAGATCTCCCACCTTTATGCCATGGATATAAAGTGGCTGGAGAAGAGAGCGTGTGGAGTTCTCTCTCACGTCAGCCGCTAACTCAATTATCCCGACGCAAAAGAAACCTTTAAGCTGCACCCGAATTGCTCACTTAGGACTTTATCGAATATGTAGGTATTTGGCTTAAACAGAGGGTCGGTATTCAATTTGCAAATTAAAGTTAGCCTGTGGAAAAGAATCAAAAGGGCGTCTGCCTTCGCTCAGCCACCAGCCTTTGGAGAGTCACCTTCATGTCGCTCACAGGATTCAGTAGCCTCTTACCGCGCAGACCAAGGTCCACTTAGTGTCAGCTCTTTGCCGGAAGTCAACGAAACGAGGTTGTAGCTTAGCGTCCTACAGCTGTGACCTGTGAGCATGTGGTGAGCTGCTGCGCGGAGGGGTTTCCTCACCTGGAGGTCATGACCTCGGAGTATCGGTGGGTTTCTCCGGGGTTTTTCATTGACTCGTGCTTTGAAATTAGCGTCCGTTTCCTCGTGTGCGCAGGCAGGTCGACGAGCCGCCATGTCCAACGAACGCACGCCTCTGATGTCCTCGTGCGGTCTGACCGTGACGGCGGCAACATGCGGCGCCGCCACGGACGCCGCCGAAGCGGCGCACCCGGACCCGCGACAGCTCAACACTTTCTTCGGGGTGATGGTGCCGACCGTCCTGTCCATGTTCAGCATCGTGCTCTTCCTGAGGACCGGTGAGACGCCTTCCGGGCATGGGACACGGCCGGTCTCCTCGCCGCTGACGTCCTCCTCCTTTGCAGGGTTCGTGGTCGGCCACGCCGGGCTGCTGCAGGGCCTCTCCATGATTGTCGTGGCCTACGTCATCATCTCCCTCACCATACTCTCGATCTGCGCCATTTCCACCAACGGCGCCATCCAGGGAGGTGGAGCCTACTGTATCCTGACCAGCTGAGCACCCGCAGGAAGTCCGAACGTAGTTTCGCGTGATGCTGACCTTGACGAAGGTCCTCAGACATGATCAGCCGGTCTCTGGGCCCGGAGTTCGGAGGAAGCATCGGCCTGATGTTCTTCCTGGCCAAGGTGTTTGCCTGCGGGGAGTACGTCCTGGGCCTGGTGGAGGCCGTCCTGGACGTGTTCGGCGCTGACCCCGGTAGGCTCCCATGTCCAGAGGGACGCCGGGGACAGCCTCTCCCGCTGTCCACGGCAGAACCTGGGCTGCGT
The DNA here is from genome assembly GCA_901007705.1 of Fistularia tabacaria. Classification (NCBI taxonomy): domain Eukaryota; kingdom Metazoa; phylum Chordata; class Actinopteri; order Syngnathiformes; family Fistulariidae; genus Fistularia; species Fistularia tabacaria. The sequence continues at coordinate 12,075 of CAAKHD010009159.1, read as the reverse complement.
CACGGGGGGGACGCTCAGCTTAGCCGCGACGAGCGAACCAGCGCGGAATCGCCGATGAAACCCAGTGGAAAAGTTCATGTCGAAGTTATTCGGGTTTCTCGGATTCGGTTTGATTCGCGGGTCGTTTTATTTCTCAACCTTTTCCAGCTCAGTTCTGAGGATTTGAAGTCAATTCTTGCTGGTTTCCTGCAGAGTTTAGCAGATTTTTCCAGATTCATTTGATCTGCCCTGCTGCCCTCTGGCATTTTCTGGTAAATCCGAGACAAAAAGGGGGCGTCAGTGAAAACAAACAAGAAGTTTGGATGTGAACATGCAGGAGATGTTATGATATTCTGGTGTGTTTTTTGTTTTTGTTTTACTATTTTGTGAAAAAGGACATTCCTGTGTGTCTGCAGAGGCGTCGGTGTCGGAGGGGGGCCGCGTCCTCCCCCAGGGCTACTGGTACTCGGTGCTCTACGCCAGCGTCATCCTGCTGCTGTGCCTCCTGGTGTGCCTGGTTGGAGCTCACATCTACTCGCGCACCGCCTTCGTCATCCTGCTGGTGGTCACCGTGTCGCTGCTGTCCATCTTCATCAGCTCCGTGGCCGTCAAACCCCTGGACTTCGTCATCACCCACTCGGGTCCCGGCAACCAGACGCGGCGCTACAATGCCAGCTACACGGGCTACAACGCCACCACGCTGAGGAACAACCTGGGCTGTGGGTTCTGGGTCAAAGCCAGGCTTCGTCCCTGCATTCCAACCCTTTTTGAAGCTTCTCCTTTTTCTTCTGGGATCTAAATTGGGTTCCCTCCCCTTCTCTCCCCAGCCGGTTACTCCTTGGACTACAGCACCAACACGGTCATGTCCTTCTCCGCCGTCTTCGCCGTGATGTTCACCAGCTGCACGGGAATCATGGCCGGAGCCAACATGTCCGGTAAACACCTCCGCCGACCCGCGCTGTCCAGTGTCTTCATCGTCCAACGACCGGTGAAAACCAGGTCCTCGCGCACGAGGGGCCTCCTGGTCGGCCCCGAGTGCCAAACTGTGTTTCCACAGCGGCCGTCCGGTGTTCATCGCGTCTCGAACCGCTTCTAATGAGCCCTTTTCTCCGAAGGGGAGCTGAAGACCCCGAGCGTCTCCATCCCGAAGGGCACCATCGTCGCCGTCCTTTACACCTTCATCGTCTACGTCCTGCTCTTCGTCCTGGTCAGCGCCACCTGTGACAGGTGACGTCCCGGCGCAGGTTTTCGGAATCGGCCCATCGGCCCGAGTCGCGGTTAACGGACGCTCGTCGCCGTTCTCGTCCCGCAGGACTCTGCTGATCCAGGATTACGGCTTCCTCCAGCGGATCAACCTCTGGCCCCCGTTCGTCACCGTCGGGATTTACTGCGCCTCCCTGTCGGCCGCCATGTGCTCCATGATCGGAGCCTCCCGGATCCTGCACGCCCTCGCTTTGGACCATCTCTTCGGTATGAAGACCCACGGGCTGGGAGGAAGGGGAAGGTCCGGGAGAGGTTCCGGTGCTCGGTCACTGCCGTCGGCAGCATTCAAACATCAATGATATGTTGATATTGGAGTGTGTTTCTCCTCACCGAGCCAGTAGAACCCTGACCTACGAGTGCGTCAACTCCACGAGATCAGCCGGGGCTCAGTGGAAGTTTAGCTTTGTGATCGGAGCCCAGATCTGCTTCAGGAGCAGGATGAGCGTTTGACGCCCGCGTGGCGAAGCTGTCCACGAAGTGGCGTTTAAAGACAGTGGGACGCGCCGGCCGCCGCTAGCTAGCCCAGAGAGAATCCTGGAAAACAGGAGCGAGGTGTGCGGGAGGTGGACTCGTCCGTGAGGAGACGGAGAAGTGGTCGTGGGTGAGATAGGCTGACGGAGAGCAGCGTCCGGGAGGAGGCGGGAGACGTGGACGGGCGAGGCGTTCAAAGCCGGTCGGGGACGGTTTGAGGGTTTCGGAAAGAGGAGCGGCTTCACTCCGGCCACACATGGAGTTTAGACATAAAGTGGAGCAAAGTTACATTTAGCATAGCATTGTAGCATTCGGGCTGGAGCCAGTAAGCTAAGTTAAGGATAGATGACCACATGGAAAACTCCTCTGGCCACCCCCTCCTCGCCCGCCGGCATCGTCAAAAACCCACTTTATTTATCTGGTATTTGTGAAGCGTCCCAACGTTTCAGGTCCTTTGAGTGGGAAAGGTAGTGAGGAGCTCGTTCTCAGGCGGAGCCGAAGTTTTCGGGTGTGACCGAAGCACCTTCTGCGGTCCCAGTCATGTTTTGAAGGTGTGAAACTCCGTCTTCCTCCAGGTTTGCCTCTGGCTCCGGCCACAGTCACTTCCAGATCAGGCAATCCCTGGGTGGCGGTGCTTTACACCTGGGGTTTGGTCCAGGTAGGTGTTTCAGCGTCTTCTGAGTGTCCTCCCTCCCCTCCGACACGGAAGCTGAGTGTTAGCTTGCGTTGCAGTGCGTGGTGTTCGCCGGCCAGCTCAACGCCGTGGCCAGTTTGGTGACGGTCTTCTACCTGCTGGCCTACGCCGCCGTGGACCTGGCGTGCCTGGCTCTGGAGTGGGCGTCCGCGCCCAATTTCAGGTATTTGGAGGAAGCTCTGAATCCCAGTCTTCGAGGTATTTGACCGGTCTGTCTCCTGCCGACGACCTTCCGCTGCTCCTCTCCGGGTCCAGCATGAAACTCGCAGCTTGTGTAATCGTGCAAAGTCCTGTTTGAACAGGCGGTCGCCTGCGCTCAGAGCCGCGTTTCTGTTCCCGTCCGCAGGCCCACCTTCCAGCTCTTCTCCTGGCACACCTGCCTGCTGGGGATCCTCAGCTGCCTGGTGATGATGTTCGTCATTAATCCGGTTTACTCGTCCGGCAGCATCGTGCTGCTGCTGCTGCTGCTGCTCTTCCTCCACTACAGATCTCCCACCAGCAGCTGGGGCTACATCAGCCAGGCGCTCATCTTCCACCAGGTACCCGCGGGGCCTCTGACAAAACATCCCACCAACATTGTTTGACACCGAGATGGAGGACATTTTGTAGTTTGTTGTGAGTGACGTCTCCTGGCAGAAGTTCCTGCCACGAGAAAGTCACGCAGAAGAAAGAAAGAACCCCCAGAGTGACAAAGCCACTGCTCTGCAAGAATGACCGAGAAGCGTTCGTTTGCACCTGAACCTCCAGGTTTCCCCGCACAGACTGAAGGCATTGATTTTCAGTTTGTCAATGTTCAGCCCGGAGGTCAGCGAGGAGTTCCCATCTGTCTGCCGGAGGTTTGGATGTTCTCGCTGCTGGAAGGCAGATCTCCGAGTGGAGGAGGGACACCTCCCTTTTCCCTGAGGCTCTGGATCTCCTTCTCCGTGGAGATCTTGAGTTACAAACCGGAGTGAAGTAGAACAAGTTCTGGTGTTAAACGTGACAGGAAATGACCTCCAGCGTCTCCGGAGCCCCCCCCCCCCCCCAGCTGTGAAGGTCTTATTCACACCTGGATTTGTGCTTCGGTGATCTGATGTTCTCCACCACCCCCCCTCTCGTAACTGTGTTCCAGGTGCGCAAGTACCTGCTGATGCTGGACGTGAGGAAGGACCACGTGAAGTTCTGGAGGCCACAGGTGCTGCTGATGGTGTCCAACCCGCGCTCCTCTTGCCAGCTCATCCTGTTCGTCAACCAGCTGAAGAAGGGAGGGCTGTTTGTGCTGGGCCACGTGCAGCTGGGGGATCTGGGTAACTGTCTGTCAGCTGGGTTTCGCCTATCTGCAGCTAACTGCATTAGATGATCCTATCGCGTCCCTGCAGACCCTCCAGCTCCTCCTCTTCGTCCTCCTCCTGCTCGTCCTCCTCCTCCTCCTCCACACAAGCCCCGTTTATTCCTCTTTGTTGCTTTTTTTCCTCCACCGCGGTCAAATCCAATCTGAATGGCTTCGAAGGCCTCGAATTAAATCTCTGTCCCGCTCATGTTGGGCCGAGGGCCGGTGCTTCCCGCCGCTGGCTCGGGGGATTACTGGTCCTCCAGAGCTTCGGGACGTTTGACGCCGACACCGAGGAGGAGACAGAAGATGCCGCAGAAGCCGGTCCGGGGCCGGTCAGTGCGGCCGGCGTGGAAGAAGAAGAAGAAGAAGGAGAGAGAAGAGGAAAGGCGAGAGTCTGGCGCCCGGAGGAGGAAATCTGAACGTCGGGACGAGGACGGGGAAAACCAGAGGGCCGGCGGACCTGATGCAGAGAAGGAAGGATGCCGAGGCGGGAGGTCCGGAGGAAGACCAAACAGAAGGATGGAGGGAAAGAGGGCGTGAAGTTAGTTGGTGTGAGAGGAGAGGGTTGGATGGAGGAGGTTGCTGGGCTGCGGTGACCTCCGGAGGACCGAGGAGGAAACGAGGTCAAACGCCACCATTTTTATTTCAGAGATAAACTCATCCCTGGAAAGCCTGTTCAACAATGGCCGATAGCGAGCGCTAGCAGAACGTGGTCGGGGGGGGGGGTTGTTGACAGAGGTGGGCAGCTGTCAATCATTCACTCCGACCGGAGAAGGTTCTCCAGCCGTTTGGAGTCCAGGCAGGTGGAGGCGAACGCTCGGATCGGCCGACAGAGCCTTTCTCCTCGCTCTTCTGTTGTGAAGAGGAGAGCTTTGCTCGGGAGCCTTTCTGAGGGTTCTGTCTGTTTGCGGGAGGAAACCGGTGGGAAGCTCCTTCTGTTTGACCCCTGGAGCTTCTCAGGAGCTTCTGTCTGGGTAGGAGCCTTCCTCAGCTCAGACCTCGTGTCCCAAAAGTTACAAAAGTAGGAGTGAAAAATTGCAGAGGTGTCGGTGAAGGCGGAGGATCAGACCCTTGTGAGCGTCCGCTGGCGAATGAAGATGAAGGACCTTCTACCTTCTACCTTCTGCCTTCTGGCTCCTGAGCGCTCCTCCCGTGCCTTCCAGACGCCGTGGCCTCCGACCCGGTCCAGCAGCAGTACAACTTCTGGCTGAGCCTGGTGGATAAGCTCGGGGTGAAGGCCTTCGTGGACCTGACGCTGTCCCCGTCCGTCAGGCAGGGGACGCAGCACCTGCTGCGCATCACCGGCCTGGGTAAGACCCCGCGTCCCCTCCGTCCCCTCCGTCCCCTCCGTCCCCTCCGTCCCCTCCGTCCCGAACCCTCTCCAGATCCTCCCGCTTCCACCGCTCTTCTCTTCGCAGGCGGCATGAAGCCCAACACCCTGATCCTGGGTTTCTACGACAGCTGCACCCCAGAGGACTTCTTCCTGCAGGACAGCGCCTTCTGCGACTCCTCGTCGGGACCCGGCGGCGAAGGCGAGTGCACCTTCGGCGTGGACCTGCCGTCGCTGCAGGCTCATTTCCCCCCGGTGCGCCACGTGGAGAGCCCGCGCTGGCTGTCCCCGGAGGAGTACGTGGGCATCATCTCCGACGCCCTCAAAATGAACAAGAACGTGTGTCTGGGCCGCTACTTCTTCCTCCTGGAGGGCGAGGGCAGGGAGAGCCAGGCGGACGGCTCGGAGCGCACCATCGACGTATGGCCCCTCAACCTCCTGCAGCCGGGCAGCCGGGACTACCAGGACGTGTGCAGCCTCTTCCTGCTGCAGATGGCGTGCGTGCTCAACATGTCCAGTAAGTGGCGCCGCGCGAAAATGCGCATCTTCCTGAACGTGGAGACGGAGTCCGGCGACCAGGGCTGGGTGGTGAACGAGGAGACCTTCCGCGAGCTGCTGAGGAAGCTCCGCATCCGAGCGTCCATAAAGATCGTGCCCTGGGACGCGGCGGTCCAGCACCGCGAGGGGCCTCCCGCCGAGCCGGACGAGGGCTTCCTGACCGCCGTCAACCGCATGCTGACGGAGCACAGCTCCCAAGCCGCCGTCCGCTTCCTGTACCTGCCTCGGCCCCCCGCCCTGCGCGGCCAGGCGCAGGCCTACCTGGCCCGGCTGGAGGCTGTCACCAGCGGCCTGGGGCCCACGCTGCTCATCCACGGCGTCACGCCCGTCACCTACACCGACCTCTGAGCGGTCCGTCGAGTTCGCCGCGCTCATAAAGTCCGCGCGGCGGGTCTCGGGCCGCGGCTCCGCGTCCCATTCGCTCACCGAGGTTCGGGCTTTTCCTTCTTCCCCCTCGTCCACGTAGCGTTCACCTCCGTAAGGACCAGAGGTCACGTCTCCTCCGCACCGCCGGCCGCTTCCAGCGGCTGCTCGGGATCGTTTCTCCTCTCCGCGCACCTCTCGCTCCTGAGCTTAGCATCATGAACGGAACCCTCTGGTACTCGTAGCCTTGCCTCATTCCTGCCGCGCACGCGTTGCTACTCGTACGTTCACCGCATCAGGAGGCCAAGATGTTTCAAATCTGCGTTCGGATGTCGCTTTGCTGTTTCCATCCGCCTTCTGCACCTGGACGTCCACCCACAGCTCCACCTCACCACGGTGTATTTGCACGAGGGTGTGTGTGTGTGTGTGTGTGTGTGTTTCTCATCCTTGGGTCGGGTCATCAGACTGCACGTCAGCGGCGTCAGAGGTCGGAGCTCCATCGAGGGTTAGACAATCAGACAGGAAGTGACATCGAGGGAACGCTCCCGTCAAAAAAGCTGTTTTTGTTTCCACATGGACGTGTGAAAATGGGTGTTTTTGGGGGTGCGGGGGGGGGGGGGGGGCCCCCCCCCTTCCGGGCGGCCCCCCCCTCCCCCTCCCTCCCCCCCTCTCCCCCCCCCCCCCTCCCCCACTCCCTCCCCCCCCCCCCCCCCCCCCCCCCCCCCCCCCCCCCCCCCCCCCCCCCCCCATCCCCCCCCCCGCCCCCCGCCCCCCCCCCCCCCCCCCCCCTCCCCC
>CAAKHD010009154.1:58053-73189 GCA_901007705.1 Fistularia tabacaria | reverse complement strand
CAACGAGGCGCGGTAAGTTTTTTTCTTTTTCCACCCAATTCAAACCTTCCCCTCCGGTTGTGTTTTTTTTTTTTTTTTTTTTTTAAATGAATACGGCTGGAGTGATTTGAAAGCAAATGTCAGGGTTATTTGCCGGGGACAGAAACCGAAGGAGACGCGAAACCGATTCCCATTCCTTCCCAGTAAATGAGTTCCAGCCATGACGGAGGAATAAAGAGAGAAAAGCTGGGTTCGGGCTCCGTGAGGGGGCGCCAGACGCCACTGTTAGAGCCTCAGTCGCCAAATACAATAATTACAAATTCAGCGCTTTGACAGGGATATTGAGAAAAGATTCAGAAAAGGCCTGTTCGGTGGTGTGTGTGTGCTTTCACGCAGCGTTTGTATCCTCTCATCTCCGGCGTCTTTGGTCCCCTGAACGAGCAGTTGTGAAAAGAATCCAAGACCAAAGATTGACATGGAGGCGAAAACGAGGAGCGATGACGGATGAAATCCTCGTCGCTCGCCAGCCCGGATCTTCCTGTGCGGACAAAAACTCCTTGTCTTTTTTTTTTCCACTTTCTGTCCAAAATTCCTTTCCGGCCGGCCTGGTCGTGGGAGAGCCGGTGGGGGGCAAAAAACAAAACAAAAAACAAAACGCTGAGCCCGGCCGGAGTTCGGACTCCGCCGACTCGAGTTCCATCAGGCTTCGTCTCATTTGCCCGCTCGCACTCAACTGGGATAACTGTGTGCCACAAGTGTTGAAAACACGCAAACACCTGCCAGCCTACGATGCTATACATTTTTACACTAGAGATTTTAACTGATGATTGTATCAGATAGTGTTAGTTTTTACCAACGATTCAATGTTAACAGTGTTTAAAGCAGATGATTTATTAGACTTTTCCGTGTAATTTAGAAGCCGTCTGTCCAGCCCCTTTCCCTCGATCCGATAGCCGAGACTTGAGAATGTGTGTCGTTCCAGTTTAGGAGACTTCTGCGCTGCAGTAAGTACATGTTCAGTCTAGATCTGTCTGTTGTCGCCATCACTGAGGTAGAGAGACCAGGAAGCAAACAAACACTACAAGACTTCAATACACTTCCTGTTTTATCCAGTAGAAGGAAAACCTAGTCTTACGGTATTTCATTTTCTCTGTAACTCATTTTTTTTTCTTACGTCAGCCTTACATGTTCGTCGAAGAAGTAGACACCTGATGTTTTAATGAACCGTCGTGCTGTTCTTGACACGCCAAGCCTCGGGGAAGCACGATGTTGTGCGGAAAAAAAGGTTTGAAAAAAACCAACAAACAAACAAGAATCCTCATTCATGGTTTTCGTTTTATTTGATGGCAAAAACAAAAGCATAGCAGACACTAAAGGACAGCAGAGTGGAAACTAAAATAAAAGGAGATCTCATCTGTCGGGGCGTTTCGATCACGAATTGGTCGCAGAGCTCAAACGCCATCAAGTGTTTTTGTTTGGGGTTTGTTTTACCAGATCCTGCTGATTTTTCAGCTGTCATAACACTCAGTGATGCCCCTCAAACACAAAGATGTTCTTGTCATGAGGGAGAGACAGCCGTTATCAAGCCTGGGCGGTGAAATCTCTCAGAAAGAAAAACAACAAACCTGTCGTCAGGCTCGTCTCCTCCGACCCACATTACGTCGCCTGTCAAACTTTGGTGCGTCTACATCTCGTGTCAAACTTCAGTTCTTGCAAAGAGTAAAACGTGCACAATACACTTTTATGCTGCTTAAGGAAGCACAATTTCTGAAAACTAAATGAACCCCATTTGTCTTCTTCCTATCCTTTCAGTTTGTTGCACTCGAAGGTTTTGTTAATAGAACTCGACTTTCAGAACGTGCCTCGTCTTACCAATGGTGCTCGCAGAGCATCCGGGATTAGACGCGCGCACACACACACACACACACACACACACACACACACTGAACAATTCACTGTCAAGATTGAGTTTTCAGATTATTAGAACACACCCAGCTTTCGGGTAAAGGGATTGATTCAAAAACATTGCATGTTTATCTTATTGCGGAATCCATTTAACCTGAGAGAATCCCTTTTTTTTTTGTTTTAAAAGGTATCTTTTCAATAATCCCGACAGCAATCTGCTGAGTCCTTCTGAATCTCAGCACGTTTTTGGTTGGAGTGTTCAGCAGCGGCGTGGTCCCGTTCTGCAGGGACATCTTTTGCTTGTGCTTCCTTAAGAGCGCTGCATCAGTCATCCATCCTGGTATTTAGATAAAAAAAAAAAAAAAAACACCTTTTGACACGCAAAGTAGCGAGTTGAACCGTTTCAGTGACCTTAAATTGAAAATAATAAAGGACTACGCGTTTTATCTTGGGAAAAACAGCACAAGTACAAAGCTACACTTTGATCACGCTCGATCAGTGACTAAATAAAAGCATTAAGTTTGGGGGAGACGCTGCGCTGGCAGGTTGAACTCAGCACCGTGATTCTCTTCACACAAACATCAGTGCCAAACAGTGTAAATTGTGCCGAGCGGCAGAGTGTCTTCTCTCGCTGTTCTTGCAATGTCAACATTACGTTTTTGTTTGGGGTTTTTTTTAGCCTCTGTGTCGTGCAAACTTCTACAAAAGATATTTATTCGTCAAAACATGTCTGTGGGGGCGAAGTACTGTAAAATAGAACATTTAATTCTATGTTCTGGAGCCTAGAAAAATCAAATCCTTTACAAGTATATGTATACATCTGCCACTCCAATGTTTTTTGTCAGAAAATGTTTTGTTCCTCATTTCAAGCGAAATGAGTTTCAGGAGTTCAGGGTGTTTTATGTAGAAAATGCCAATAAATTATATGGAAATTCATTTGAAGACTGGCTGCTTCTTTTCCATGCAGTGGAAACAGTTCTAGCGGCGGTGTTAGTGAAGAACTTCACGATTTCATCCAATGTTACCCCTGATCCCGAGATAGGAAGGGAGGGGACTTTTACATGTGATGCATTAATCTATTACCATATTGCAGACTTTCATCGCGCGCTATACATTGGTAGAAATCGATGAGTGTCGTTGTGTTCAGCAGAAACCTCTGTCCAGTGTGACCGGAGCTCCGGTGCAGGCTGGAGGCTTCACACCCTGAAATGTCAATTACCATGAGTCACTGATGGGAAGAAAACTACTGCTTGGAACTACAGCATGTAAAAAAAATAAATAAATAAAAAAACCAAAAGGATGCCCTCGATTGAAAACACACCTTTTGGCACTGACAGAAACTCAGAGAAGCTCAGCTGTCATCACACAGTTGACACATTTCTTTAAATGTCATTTATGCAATAAAGGCGGAGTTACCAAGGGAGGAAAGGTGGACTTCTCACCTTGTAAAGTTGGCAAACCAAATGGAAAAGTGACGACATGGCCTTGTCCTCATGCTCTTTGGCGTATTCCTGCAACACATCGGCCCGATGAACAATCCGCAGGTTTAATACGCCTTTTGTCCGACATCAACGGCAAAGCTCTCGTCCGCTGACCGGCCGATCGGCTGGGATCATCTCCAGCTCGCTCCTCTTTTCTGTCCTCCGTTAAATTACAGATAAATCCACAAGTGCCCGCTCTCATGAGGGGAATTTCCTGCTGGACTTTGCTGCCAAACAGTAACCGATCCTGGCGTCGTTGCTGTTTTTAACTCACATTACAGGAGAAGTACTTGTCTTTTCTATAGCGATGAATCAAAAGGACTGTCAGAAGTTCGTGGCCTGGCAGAAATGAGTGATTACTTTCATTTTACTGCGTCGAACAATGAGAGGCCAGACAGAGATTTGCTGTTTGGACTGAAAATGTAAATATCTATTCTATTGCGATGGAGGCTTTGTCTCAAGCTGTTCAAAAAAACACATCCTGAATTTGTCGTTTGAGCCAGGAAGAGAAAGTGGCATTTAAATGTAAGCTATGACTGAATATTGTATATTATATACATATATTATTATATAATATATATTATATTATATAATATTGTATATTGTATATTCTGCATTTAATCAACAGGAACCCAAGCGACGCTGCAATGAAAGGTTTGGATTGTTGAAACCTTGAATTAATGACGGAAAAAACAACAACTTTGTGATTGATGATTCTCCTCCGTTATCACACACGCATCCATCTGTGCTGCGATTCTCACCCCGTCGAAGGTGACCCAGGGGACGTGTGTGTGTCCGGGGCTCAGCGCTCTGGTCATGACAGCGTTGGCGCGCATCAGGCTGCGGCCAAGGCTCCCCTCGGCACAGGTGTTGATGCTGGCCCAGGAGACGGAGGGGGCGTGGAGCCGAAGACACTGGGGACACAGGCACGCGCAAGTGAAGCAAACCTCACTTTTTATGTTTGGCGGTCTGTTGTGTTATTTTGCCTTCAGGTGACCGGCAACGATTTTTTTCGACGCGGCACCAACACCCCTAATAATGACAAATGTCATATTCCGACAAAGAAATCTGACTGGTTTGAATTTGAATTTAAGGGGAACTTCTAAAAGCTCGTGACTGTTGAGGAGGGATTTGGCTGGAAGGCCGAGAACAGACACCGGGTCTGGTTCCTACAAGCCGTCTCTGTAAGAAACATAAATGATACTGAATGTTCCTGTAATATTACACCTTCTGCTCTGGTTTTTAGCTTTTAATGAACATTAGCCAACTTCACCAATTTGTGTTCTAATGGTTTCATGACTAGAAAGAATAATACGGATACAGTATTTGCTTTAAAGATACTGGTAGAGAAGGTCAGAGGGAGGTGCATTGTGCCTTTGTAGACCTAGAAGAAACATACGATAGGGTGCCAAGAGATGAACTATGGTATTGTATGAGGGAGTCTGGAGTGGTAGAGTAGTATGTAAAACGGGTGCAGGACATGTATGCCAGTTGTGAGACTGTAAGTGTGACAGAGAAGTTCAAGGTGGAGCAAAGTGTCCGGAGGGATGTGTGATAGAAGAATATCATCCAGAAGGAAAGAAAAGGTGTACAAGACAGTGGCGAGACAAGCAATGCAGGATGGTTTAGAGACAGTGACGATGAAGACAAGACAGGACGCAGAGCAGGAGGGAGCAGAGAAGAAGATGATGAGTCTGGCAAGGATGCATAGAATCAAGAATGAGTCAATCAGATGGACAACACATGTTAGATGTTTTGGAGAGAAGGTCAGAGAAGCCTGAATATGATAGTTTTGTATTTCTTTGTCGAAAAATGTGACATTTATGGATGAGCAGGCACTCTGAGTTGTCAGGCTTCTGAATGGACAAACGATTCCAAACTCACCGGCTGGGCGGCACCCAGAACATCTGCAGCAGATTCCATACAGTGGACAATCGGAAATGCCGCCGGGCCCGTCAGGTGTTGGATGCACGTCTGAAAGACAGAGAGTCGTCTTTAAATGTAGCCTGACTCGGAAAATACAAACTTAATTAGCGCATTTAAAAAAAGTGCAGAATGTTTGATTGAACAGAGGAAACCTGGATTATATTCCCGTTGCACTCGGGTTCTCCGTGCTGGCAGCTGAAGGGAGGATTAGCCAAAGGAAGGTCCTATGAAAATAAACCATGAGTGCATATTTATAGTTCCCATAAGTGAGTAGGACATTCAATAGTTACCAGACAAATGAATACAAATGGCTTCAGGCAGTCAAATACATATTAAATGTTCACAACAAAAGGACTTTGTGATGATTCTATGAACTTGTTTTGTAAAAAATCACAACGTGATTGTGAACTCATCCAAACATACCTGATGTTAGAGCTCAAATCTTAACATTGCAAACTTCCCAGTGTTTCCTCATTGGCTACACAACACCCGTGACAGCTTCCTCTGGACGAACGGACCACCGTACCTTTGTGTTTCCGTAGGGGACCAGAGTGACTGTCATGATGTCCCGCAGTAACGTCCAGGTGGGGAAGAGCTGCTGGGTGATGAAGACTCTGCAGGCTGGACACAGACTCTCATAATACAGAGTGACCGACACCGGTGGAACCGACCGGCTCAGCCTGGTGGCCTTCAGCTCCATGCACTGCTTCTGCACCTGCGCGGAGAAAACATTCCCTACGTCAGTTGCAGACTTAAAACCTGAAAGACGGAAGGAAATCTTAGGTGTCTTAGTGGAGTCGCAGCGCGCTCCCGTCATCAAGTGTAAGGTGGCACTCTTACAGTCTTAGAGCAGTTTTAGATCGGACTTTTCCTAGTCTTGGACTTGCGACGATATCAAACCTGTTTGATAGCATCGCTAAGTCTCTGTCTTTGCGGTGACGTAACACAACCAACAACCAATCGATTGAGCTCCAACAAAAACGAAAAAGGAAACCTGGTTGACTAACAATCACCGCTCCGGTGATTGATTGTTTGTTTGGTGTTGGCGGCAGAGACGGTATTCGTCGGAGGGATGAATGAACGGGGACGGTGAAGGACGTCCCGATCAGTGTGGAGCGTTCAGAGGGAGGAGAGGCTCTGCAAATACCTGGTGAAAACATTGCATGATGGGATAAAATTGCTGAAAGAATCTAGTTGTCGTTTTTCCACGAGCCCTTTCCGAATCTTTTCAAAGTCTTCGGATGTATGGGTGGAATGACTTATTTTGACTCGCTAAATATACTCCGAAAACATGCAGTAGGTTCATTGGAGACCTTAAATTGCCCAAACGTGTGAATGAGAGAGTGAACGTTTTTCTTCTTCTCCTTCAGGCTGCTCCCCTCAGGGGTCGCCATAGCGAATCAACCTCCTCCATCTAACCCTGTTCTCTTCATCCCCTTCCCTCACACCAACTGACTTCAGGTCCTCTTTCACTCCATCCATAGACCTTCTCTTTGGACTTCCTCTCGTCCTCCTGCCTGGCAGTTCCAACCCGTCATCCTTCTCCCCAAGATCTTCGTTGTCCCTCCTCAGCGGACACAGTCTAGCAGACCTCGAGGGACAGTTCAAAGCATCGGAAGCTCAAAAGAAAAAGAAACCGAGCTTTAACCTAATTGAGTGCAAGTGGGCGCCCGTCACATGAAGAGCCGCTGGTCTTCAATTTCTGAAGCATGACTCTCATTTAGCTCCTGCTTGGAAAACATTGACCCCTGCTGACCTGCAGACCTGAGACTGATACTTCTGTCTTCTATCCGTGACTTGAAATCAATCTATAGTCAAAACAAGCTCTTTGACATGACAAAGTTGCAGGGTATTTCATTATATTCTCATTTGAGTGTGATCTCCTGATGCTACCGTCTTCTCCTCCTGTTACTTCCCAGTGAATCATCTACCTCCATTCAACCCTCTCCATTGGATGCTCTTCTCTCACACCAGCTATCTCTTTCCCATTCATCCAAAAATCTCCTCCCTGGTCTTCCCCTCAGCATCCCTCCTCTGTCCGTGTCCACAACCATCTCAGCGGGGCCTCTGTGAATCTAAGCTACCATCTACTTCTTCAAACACTCGCAGGAGCTGCTGGACAATATGAAATATGAAGTGAACACAGAAGATTACGAGGTGTGTGTTAATGAGCACTCATGCCATCATTTAAATAGTTTTCTCCTTCCTCCTCTGACGGACTGTTGTCACCCACCTTGCATTCGACGGCTATCTCCAGGGAGTGGCACCACTGCGACGGGGGGTAATGGCAGGACGGTTTGGGGTGAGACGCTGAGCTTTCCCGCTGGGAAAACAAGAGGAGGAATACGACCAAAGTCCAGGCAAGTTCCATGTCTGACGTCCGGAGACTGATGTCCGCGGCGGGGCTGCCGGGCCGAGGCTGCGCCGCCCCTCCGGCCCCGGGACCGCCCGCTGCGCAGCGCAGCGCCAGCTGGGATACCTTCACTGACCCTCGGGTTTTCTAACTCCAGCTGAGTGATTGTTAAACAAACACGCAGAGGCGAATCCCATATTTTACCGAGCATTCAAAACATTGACCACCCCAACTCAGACAAATCGATTCATTCCCCCATTTTCACACACATCTGTTGTCATTTGTGTTTGTTTTCATTTTGATTTTCTTTTAAACTTGTATATGCGTGCACGGTGTCCTTGAGTGTCGAGAAAGGCGCCTTAAATTTAAATGTATGATCACTTTTATAATTCTTATCATCTTAAAAGTTGTAAAGCCACACAGGCAGTTTGTTTAAGCGCGTCTGTCTCAATGTCGCCACCTAGTGGTCGTGACTATAATTGCATGTAGGGAGTTCACTGCGACCTACTGAATGAATGACAGCGGCCTCGGAGTTTGTTTTTTTTTCCATGGTCTCTCTTTATGGAGAAGACCCGAAATCAAAGTTGAAATAATACGTTAAAAATGAAAGCAAAATATCTCATAAGGGCAAAACAACTAAATAACATTTAAAGCTGTCAACACTTCAACAAACGCACTCTCTTAAGTCCAGTGGCTGATGGCCGAGATACAGCTTTCACGACTTGAGCTTCTCCTTGATGTCCTCAAACACACCTTCACCTTAGTTTTCATCAGTGTCCCAATTCAGATGGATGTAAGGAATATTCTCTCGAATTTCTTTTTTGCGTTTATGTGTTTGCGAATATTTTTACTCCCATTCAGCGGGTTTATTGAGAAAATTCGGGGTGTATTTCGGTGAAGTTCACCGGGCCCTCCAGGAGTCGGACTTCCGGTTAGCTGCTGACCGGGACGTTGAAACCAAAACCTGTCTGAAAGGCTGACGTGAAGGTGAGATTCTGATCATGGAGCTCAGGGGTTTGCTCTGCGAAGATATTTATGTTCGTGTAATTCGTTGATATTTAATTTGACCGTTCACTGTTTCGGGCCTTTTTGTTTTGTCCCCGCTGCACTTCCGGGTTGCTCAATCAATTAGCATCTGTGTGGTTATGCTAAGGATAGGCGATAGCAGCAATTTTTCCTTTCAATACGATAGCGTTACTTTATGGTAAATTGATAAAATTATGATAGATTTGATTTTTAGGTACACATTAACTGTGCCTGTACCTGGATATTCTTCATGAAACTCCTGTACTGTTTCATGTACACAACACCCCGGTCACGGGGTGTGGGAGGGGACTTTGGGGGGTTTCTCATGCCGCGTTTCAGGCTCTTTAAAAGTGTCAGGATGTGTTGTTTAAAAACGGTAAAATAGGTTCCTAGTATTGCTGATATGTGGCACCACTTTATAGCATACCTGTGGTTGTGGGTGGGAGAAATCTGCTCTTTTTTTTTCCCATCTCTCTCGAACCTCCCGGCTGCTGCGCCGCTGCTGAGCAACCTGGAGTGATGTGCGAGTCGTGAACGAATCGTGCAAAACTGGAGTCATTTTACTGACTCGTGAGTCATGATTCATCGTCTCTATCAAGTCGTCCCTGCTACTGCAAATAAGTTTCCTAGCTTTTTTTGAGCCACGGCATGTGTGTTACATGAGAAAAAAATAACACTTGGCACACCAACAAACAAAAATGTCACAAAAATATGTTTGTATTTGATATAATGAAAATCAGATTTAGCTATTTTGCTTTCTTCTGATCAACACCGGACAGCATGTCACCACTGTACGACAACTATTCTAACTGCATTTGCATACATTTACCGAGTTAATCACTGTCTTAGCTAAGAGCAACAGCTCAGGTGTTCTTGTTTCAACTCATGCCCCCCTTTTCTTCCCTGCTTTGACCTGTGAGTGAAGCTCAGTATCTCACAGGAGACTGACTTAGTAACTCCAACGACTCAAAAACCCGAATCCATTTGGTGAGGTACTCATATGAATTGGAGTCAGTAAAAATAATTGAGTTTCTCTTCACTGGCAGCCTAAGCTGAGTCTGAGCAGCGGGGTGAGGAGCAAGGCTTTGCTTGACTTAGCTTAATTAAGACTGCGCAATGTGCCATTGGCTCTGACATCTAATAGGCTGCCATAATCCAGTGACACAGAAGACCATCAAAAATAAGGCCAAGCTTTCGCACGCAACATAATGCCATTCTCCAGCCTTGCTCTGGAGAACTAGTTATGGACTATTTCCTAGATATGTGCCATTCCAAATGCCTTTTACAGTTTTCTTCTCAAATGCAACTAATGAACCAATGGTACGTCAGAGCACCGAGCAAAAGTACAGAAAACCACAGCTGAGTTGTCGAAGTGGTCGCTCCGTGAAACGGTACCTGCAAAGTCAAACCGAATCTTTTTATCATCGAATTTATTTTATTGGGGGTCAAAGTGCATACATGAGAAATTATATCCTAAAGAGATAAAGGGAGAGTTTCACACAAAAATGTTTTAAACCATTAGATTTTGTCACATGTGCCTCCTTAAAGAAAGACATGCTATTCCAACACACGATCAAGGACAAAAGTCACAATGGCATTGCATAACTGATGCAGTAAACAAACATTTATCATCACATTATTTTCTCTCAGCAATAGATTAATAACTAACTGACCCTAAATGTTTTAGATGAAAGCAGAAAGACAAATACAACACCAATGGCTGAAATTAAAATCAAAATTACAGAAACGTTAATGGGTATTAAGTTGAATGTCATACAGAGAGAAGTAGAGGTATTTTATCATATGCACAGCTCAAAGTGAAACAAACGCCTAAATATTTAAAGATCTTTCTTTTTTTTTTTGAAAACACATTTTATTAATCTAAAATATCGTTAATGTATTCATTTAACTCGTGATGTGGTTAAAAAATAAAATATCCCCATTCTTCCTTTCGAGTTTACCGTCATTTTGTTCGACAATGGAAGATTGTTTTTTTAAATTTTATTCTTAATCCTCTGAATTGTATCCAAGCACTTTGTGAATGGTTCTCTCCTCTTAACCCTTCCTGTTGCCACACCACCCTAATCCTTATTAGACATACACCTTCTTTAAATTTCCGCTTTGTCATCTCTTAACACCTCAACTCCTCCGCTTACCGAACTTCCATGTGCAGGATTCCCTGAAAATAACTTGCTAAACCCTAATCCCATATCAAACCACCCCCTGCCACAGTGAATATCGATCTAGAACAATTCTGCCAAAGGATTAAATAATTGCATTTTAAATTTGTGTGCAATTCAAATGTTTTGTAACATTTAGTGCAAATGTTTTGTCATTATTACATAGCTACTTGATTGAGGTCGGGAGCCATTGCCTTCTTGTGTAAACATAGTAAAATAAACATGGCCTTTTTCTAGCAACCAGCCGCTCATTCTTTCACATAATTGGATGTAAACGGAGCAGAATTCTACACAATTGACTAATAAGAACATAAAACCTCGGGAGCTGGGACTGTTTATAAAAAAATAGTTTCACTCTCCGGGAATAAAACTGAGCATCGCTACCTCTTGTACCATCGTCACGCTAAGCCTAATCCTACCCCATTACACCTTTTTTTAAACAGACGCACATATAGACACCATTGTCATTCAGTCAAACCAACATCTTTCTAAACCTGAGCCGTTCCATATAACCCCAGTAAGTGTGCTTATTTTGAAGTTATGACAGAAATTCTCCCTATCTGTACGCTACTGGTCCCAATCTGTGTGAAGCCCAGCAGACTGTTATTTGATCACTTTACTGGTCTAATCCTCCATCCTACGTCAAGAGTCCAGAGGCTCGTCATTTTGAATTGTATTCAGCTGTTTTCCATAGTTTTTGTGTTGAGGTCATGCTGGTAAACGGACTCCTTTTAAAATAACTACATCACATCAGTAAGAAAAATTAAACATATCATGCTTTCTTGCCATGGCATTGAAACTTTGGCTACCTAGGTGGCGTCCATGAAGAAAATATATGTATATATATATATTTATATATATATATCCAAATATATATATGTTTTTAAGAAAAGGTTTGATCTTGGTTGTTTTTATTTTTTACTTTTTCCAAAATATTTTCTCTATACCTGACCAATACGGTCTTAGCAGAGTTTAAATGTGTCTAACTCAGACCTGCAGATCCTGAAACCCTTATTCGACCACCACTCACAAGTGCGACAATTAAATGTAGTGGTGACGAAAAATGAGTTAATCAAAGTATGGGATATTAATCATCGGGCTAATCGATCCAATTTTGATGCCAAGGGACGGCAAATATCTGGTCAGAAAGTTCTCATGTCATGACAGCTGAGAAATAGTCAAGTGAACTCGAAGCATTCAAGAGAAATCATGTGACGGCGAATAATGTCGTTAACAAATTACTCTATAGGGATTACGTTTTGTCGTAATTGAATTTTTGTAAAATGTGCTCAGATTCCAAGGCTTCCGGAGTCACAGTGGTGGTGTGTGTGCACGAGCAGGTGAGGGGTTGTGCAACAATTAGCCGTCGAAATGCATTTCACATCGTGAGGGACCAGCTGTTTTTTCTTGAAAAATCTCGGGGGAATTGTTTAGATTTTTCGTTTGCAGCATGAATCAGAGGAAACTCGAAACACAAAATGTGAAAATGTGCACAAAGAAAGAAAGAAAGAAAGAAAGAAAGAAAATGAACAACTCCTGAGCACTATAAAGATGCCACCCAAAAATGACCAAAATTATATTTCTGCTGTATCAGTGCTACGGCTTATTAATCTCATCAGTTCATGTATAGCACCATCATAAATCCACCTGCTTCTGCCACAGGTCGAATGGACATGAGGAAGGTCAGTATCTCCACCTCAAATGAGATACTTGTGTGCAAATTCTATGCTTTCAATTTGAACCTCACAGAGCTGTGGTGTACTTAACGTGACGTGCGGGTAAATTCCGTATTATCTTTTCTGCATGCCACGAAATGAGCAGGGAAATGCAGGGTCTCTAATTTCAAAATGCACAATATTAAATGAGTGTGTATTTCCAAAATCCTGGATTTGAATCAACATTCAGTCTATTCTAAAACGTCAATAACAAGACAGAAAACAGTGCGTAAGACGGAGAACGGGAGATGAACACTCAAACTATGCCTACAAAGAGGAGTAGGTGTGTTTTTCCGACCACACTGACCACTGTCCGCCCCGATCACAGGAGTTGGATACTGTTTTGTCTTTTAGCTTTGGCTAATAAACAATATGTTCCTCCAATGGGGAAACTGCACCAGTTTACAGCTCCGCGTCCACTGCCATCTAGTGGTGGTGTACTGTCCCTAACCAGCGCAATTCACAACTGACTGGATGTTTGAAACACGACAGCACACGGGTCGCACGGCACAGCTGACTGCACTACACCTACTGTATTTAACTGTTTTTCCATTTAAAAGAGTCCTCACTGTACCACTGCAGTGTTTGACTGATCTTAGTAACATGCATTTAAAGACAAGACAACAGCGATGTGTCTTTAGCATGGCAGAGACAAACTACTGACCAAGAAAACCCTGCAGACAGTGAAGTAATACTGTACCAAGATGACAGAACATGCATCGAATGCCTAGGTTGAACTTCTAGAACCTGGACAGATAGGATGACCGAGTAATTACATACGGTTTCAAACAGGGCCGGGAGACGTTTAAAAATCTATTATTATAGTTTCTATAGTTAGTTTAAGTTATCTACAAGATAACGTCTTTCCTGATTAAAAGTCTGTTCATTGATTTCTAAATTCTTGTGAATTTGGCAGTTTGGTAAAACTCTGTTTTTTGCCTTAAAATGTGGAAAATGACACTTTTTACATTTTTATTATTTTTGTTTTCATGTGCACGGTTTCTAAATGCATGGTTTACCTCACTGTAAACTCTTAACCTGATTATTTTTTTCCCATATCGCCCGGTCCTAATCCCCAGTTGACGTATCACATTTATGTTAAACTAACGATAACGTATTTTGTTTTAATATAAAACCATTCGCTGTCACTCTCTAGCACCACGTGACCCGCATCCGCACGAAGCACAATATCTGAGAGCAGAGTGAACCTGGGCTGGCAGAGCCCCTCTAGATCTGACATGTAAACACACCTGGATTCAAAAAATAGATTAATCTACATGCACCGCCATTTCGATCGTGTCTCGAAACTAAAAAGAGCAGGCATCACTTTAACACACACCCTTTTACGATAAACCAAAAAAATGATTATTTGACTGACTCTCACAACCAGACACGTTAAATTATTTGCAGGCTACAGCAAAATCAAATGATATGGAGGTCGATATTGTTTGGTCCGCAACAGATGTAGTTTCAACTTGAAGTGCTGATATGATGTTTCTCTGTTTCCAACAGGAGAGTCTGACATGAATAAGTCCTTTAGGGCAGAACTTTGTACGTCTTTTCAACACAGCAGTGTTTTTTTTGATCCATAGACCAAGGCGTACAAAGGGTAGAGAGGGGCAGCTTTAGCAATCAATATTCTTGTACATGCTAAAATTTAGGTAAAGGCTGCTGTATATATATATATATATATATATATATATATATATCTGGATCTATGGTAATTTCCACTAAGTTTAAAATGATTTAATCAAACCTAAAAATTCAAATGATTTCGACAAGAATTTAGCATAGCCAAGACACACACTAGCTTTAGAATCGCATTTTTATATTCAGTATTTCATTGTTCAGTGTCATGGTAGAAATTAGCTGTAATTTTTTTTGTTTGTTTTTCTCGTCATAATGTCATATTAAAAGGCACGTCTCCACTCATCTTTGATCATTTCGAAAGTTCTTCGATTACCTCGTCTACGCACACACAACCTTAAACAATCGATACGTTGAGATAAAAGTGTCTCAGTGGGACTATTAAATAGAAATACCGCTTATAAATAGAGAATTTGCTTTTGTTATTATTTACTATGTTCATAGAAAAAAGAAAGTGCAAAGATTTACTTTTGCCTTGTTTCATAGCATTGAGTGTCATCACTCTTGAGTTTTGGATTTTTTCCATCATCGTATTTGTGTATTCTGATCTGTTTTGCTCCAGGCTGGTGGAAGAGAGAATTTTACATATTGTGATTGGGATGCAAGAGTGAACAAATGTTGATGCACTTTAAAAAAAATAAACAAAACAAAAATATATGCTCCACCCTGGCCTGTGTGGTTGGTGATTTGTGATGTAACCTCAGCACTGGATGAAGCACATTACCACGAGTTGGCAGCGAAAACCAAACTATAAGACTGGATTAAGCTTCTCCTCATATAGTTAGTATTTACTGCGTTAGCCTCCTGAAGAAACTCCTGAACATGGAACAGTCAAAGCCGGGGATTAGTTGAAAACATAAATCAGTGTCTCTCCATCGTGCTATCGCATAAATTAATTCCCCTCCAAATTATCACGCAGATTAG
>CAAKHD010009154.1:44657-55533 GCA_901007705.1 Fistularia tabacaria | reverse complement strand
TTATGTGAATACCTGCGGCCATGGGAGGCTTTTCCGAATATATGTTGATACGCAATCTTCCTCTTCACTGTTGATACCAAGCCAGTTATCAATCTGATTATGTCTGGTGCCTTGCCGGGTGAGCCAGCTGAAACAAGAGCCAGATTCACTGTGAAAATGACTTACTATACACACTTACATTCATATATATATATATATATATATATATATATATATATATATACACACACACACACACACACACATATATATATGTATATACATATATATGTGTATATGTATGCATGTGTGTGTGTATATATATACATACATATATATGTATATATATACATATATATGTATATACATATATATGTATGTATATATATACATATATATGTATATATATGTGTGCGTTTGTGTGTGTGTGTATATATATATGTATGTATGTGTGTGCGTGTGTGTGTGTGTGTGTGTGTATATATATATATATATATATATATATATATATATATATATATATATATATAGGGCTGAAAGGGGAAGCAATTGGAAAAAAAAAATTAAAAGCTCAGGTAAAGGTGAAAATTACAACGTGTAAGTTCTGACTTACAGTAAATATTGATCTCTGATCTTCCGGAGCTCCACCAGGTCGGGCTTCAGGCGATTCATTTTCCTGTCAACCTCCATGTGAGCCAACACCTTCCTCCTGAGCTCTTCTTCCAACTTCTTCTTGCTGTTGTGAATCTCCCCCACCCTGGACTGCAGCTCCTCCGGGTTGTTTTGGATTCTTGAGTTAGAAAACAGAGAGTTTATAGGAATCTCAAGATCTATCAGGCTGATTTTTAACTAAACAGGGAGGTGGAAGTAGCATGAGCCAAAAAGTAACTCATTGAAAGAAGAACGGATGCACAGTCTTCCTACTAAAATTTCATGACACCTAAAATTAACGAATAAAATGTTATTGGGGGTCTTATTATCATTTTTATTATTATGATTATGATGATTACTTATTCGCCTCTATTCTATGTATCTTATTTTGCATATTTCAGTTCTAAAAAAGTATCTCCGTGTTATCTTTTGCAGCAGAAATGCTTCGCCTTCGTTTAGACTGCTCAGATCTGCAGTCTGAAGTCCATTACAACAAAATCTCGAAGGACTTTCTGCTCCTTTCCAGATCTTCCATGCTGAAAGAGACTTGCCGCACACCAGTTACCGGTGTCATCGGATTAGAACACCTCTGCTGCAGACTTCTAATGACTTTATCTCTACATTAACTCAACGCAGCAGTGTCCAACAGGCTCCCTGTTTAGCCTGCTGCTGCAGCTCTTGCCGGCCCACTGGGCCACCTGCACCCTTCTGCTGATTATTTCTTTGTCCTCTAGCTAGAGGGGCTGATGCGCAAAAAAAAAAAAAAAAAAAAAAATAGAAAGACCCGCCCAGGCATGGGGCGAGGCAAAAAGCTCTCTGATGGCGAGAACCTCTTTGCTGGCAATGAGGCAATGATTTTATTTGCAGTAGCCATCGCTGGCATGAGCCGGCAGGTCAGCTGTTGGGTCGCGATGGAGCAATGTGTTTCTTTAGTGGAAGCCATGGCAGATAGCATGTTGCCTCCTGTTGCATCATCACAGGCTGCATCGATTAGTGAAGTGGCACTGAGGACATCACATTTTACAATCAGCCGCGCTGAGCTTTGGTTTTGCAAATAATACAATTAATCCACTGCGCTGTGTAATTTGCAGTACGTAACAAACGTGATGCCTTGAAAGTGGTTCCATACAAATATGTGTTTTTTTTGTTTTTTTTTTTACCCCTACTGTTTTATTCACAACCCCAAGAAAAAAAATCCATAAATATCGTCTCGAATCGTGGCAACATGGCAAACTGGAGCTCACATTAACATCAGTACTCACACAATATAGTGCGTCCAATGAAACCAACTGGCTGCCAAACAGATTTGATTGTATTGTATGACTTAGCTGGCTTGCTTTTTTTTTTTTTTTTTTTTTTTTTAAGTTCCCCAGCAGCTCTAATAGTTTTGTGCTAAATCCGGTTGCACAAGATTATCGGACTATATAATCTGGATTGGTACAGTCGTTCTAATATCCAATAACTGAATTATGTTAATAATGGCCCCTGATAAAGATATTAGATCAGATTGCTAACCCAGCTGTATATAGATTGTGTCTCTACATACACTAAAAAGCAGCTAAAGCAGTCGAAAGATAAGTATCTGGAAAAGTTTTGAAAACGTAAGTCTTGTCTGAGCTTCGACGCTTACTTCTCTGTGTCTGCGTTGCTGTCTAACGTGAGGAACATGTCGATGTATTCCTTGCTGTAGCGGTCCTGCGTCTCACACTCCTCCTCGAAAATCCGAATGATCTCGCTGAAAGCCTCGATGGCAGTCCGTTTGGTCTGCACCTCCTGCAAAAAAATAGGAAACACTTTTAGCTACTGTGATCAGGGTTTTAGGCTCTTAAAGGTGGCGATAAGGAAAATATCCTGACTGATGTTCTGTTTTTTTTTATTTTTCAACGGTTGAGTAGTAGATTCAAGAAAACGTAAAAATTGCACTCACTACTAACCGGGTATTGAAAAACAGTTATTTACTGATAGCTTCTAGCTTGCAGTACCCAGTGTCATTTGTAGAAAGTTTGTTTTACTGATAGGAAACCACGGATGGTGCCCTACCTGTGATGTTTGGTTAAATTCTTCATATAAACGGTCGTACTCTTTGCTCTTCTCTTCGTATTGATCCTGAAATGTCTTGAGCTGCTCTCCGACGGCATCAATGTCAACCTCCATCACAACATTCTGCACAAATGATATTTAATATATCAGCTTTCAAATTTGCTATGTCAGTATCATGAAATTCGGTGATCGCGGTTCTTCTTCATCCATTGCCTCCATTTCTTGAACAATATGTAAGAAGATGTCGCGTAGACATCTCGTGACCCACCTGCTGGTTTTTGGAGATGGGGTAGAGTAATCGGGTGTCCAGTTTCGAGTTGTACTGAGCCAGTGACTTGTTCTGGTAATGCTGGATGAGGTCAACCACAGAGGGGAAGAGCAGTGGCTCAGAGAAACCGTACTGTCCCGCACGATGGAAGATCTTGATCAATTTGTTCGAGCCATCTTTTCTGCAGAGATGAAATGTAACAGCCATAAATACTCCTATTTAAAGTGCAACAATGACAAACAATTGGTTTCTTGTTCTTCCCTATCCCACAGCACCAATGCAGACTTCAGGCTGATAAAACACCGAGCCATGGAACTACTATGACTCAGTGAAAGCACTTGGATTTTGAAGAAAATGTATTCAACAGCCATATAAACGGTGTTTCATAAAAAGCCAAGATAGAGAAAGACGTATTGATATTCTTCCACACTTACCTCAGTGTGAGAGTGTATTCTCCCTTCACTCTGCTGGAAGCGTCTCGGACCAGGAATGTGCCATCAGGCGTGTTTCTCATCATCACATTTACCTCCTCTCTAATCAAATACAGAATATGACATTTCAGTCAGCTTAGGAGCAAACTAGGAAAACAAATGTAAACGACTGAACCCAAAGAATTATATTTCTGTTCATTTTGTTCGATCGTTACTTTCTTGACAGCATGAAGGGTCAATTGGTGTTTGTTAGCCGCAAGGATGTACAATTGTAATGAACAAGTGTTGGATAACCCCAAATATTGGTTCCCAAAACCTATATCTGTACACCTCCAGGCTTGAGAGAGAAAAAGAGAAACTGAGTCAAAATCGAAGCATTGACATTTGTTTCTTCATTCTAGTTATGCTGCTGCAACTGTCACCTCGAGAGATTATGAGAATGCGTTTATCCTGGAGGAGGAAGGCCAGTTTTCAACTGACAATGAAATTCAGATTAATTTCTGCCACAAATATTTCCCGTCCTCTTTTCATACTGGATAAAAAAAACCTGCAAAAATAACATTTACATTTTAATCCGGAAAGGCAAGCGCTGCCTTGTAATGTAACGTGTAAATACTGTATTCCACCCAGTCAAGGTCGAACATTTAGTTCAGACTGAAGAAAGAATAAATGATGAGATGGAGGCTCAAAGTCTTGTTTTCAAGCTCTCGCTATTTTTCTTTTTGAACTAAAAGGAGGGAGTTAACATCCTGATGTCCGAGTAACTAAGTAAGAAAATACTCAATTTTGCCAACGTACTTGGCGATGCGGCCCCAATACCACTCCACATCGGACAGCTGGTTGTCATCGGCGCTGGAGTCGCACGCTGCCATACTTCTGGTGACGCTGTTCTTGTGGTGACACTCTGATCAGGGAATCAATCAAGGAAACAGATCCATCAGAGGAAAGACAAAAATAAAGTAGTAGGATCGGTAACATCTAAAATACTGGACTTACTACAAGTATTTGAAATGGATTATTTTAGATTAAGCGCTAATAGGTTGATTTTAAATGTTAAAGGCCTGCCTGTGTATTCGTAAATGAGGCTTAATTTTCTTCATCGGTAGGTAGAGTCGTTACGGGGCCGCCGAATTGATGCATTTTTTTGCTGAAAAAACTTGTCATCGACTCGGGTCGGCCTTCAAATCTACCAGGAACACCTCAGTGTTGTCGTGAGAACCAACCCCAGTCTGAGAGGCTGAAAAATAACGACCATTCTACGCCTCAGTGAACCGATGGGTTTGCAGGTTTGATGGCGATCAGCCTGTGTACTTTCAAGCCTGCATTATCTGGTGCTGCGAAAAAGAAAACAGAGGGAGTTTGTTCTTCACCTGTCTTTTATTTGCAGTGGAATCCACAATGTATCCTCCTCGTAGCAAAGGGGAACTGTCGAAGGTGCCCACGACTAAAGACGTCAACTTCTCAACAACACATTGAGAAATTGACGAGAGTGATGGAGACGGATTTCAGCTGCTCGATCAAGTGACACTTGAGGCCATAAGATAGAGTAAAGTCTGGTTTATAACTCTCATTTTCAAAACACAATATAATTTCAGCCTGTTGATATTGTGCTAAGTTGTGGTTTTATTTGCATACTGTGATTACTTTCCATCCGATTTTGACGTTCGCTTTGCCTTCCAGATAGCTCAGTTCCATAGTTTAATAAAAGAAGAAGAAATGGACTGCCATGTTAAGTGGTGCTAATCGAGAGGCTGAATGATCTAAGTAGTTCTGCGTGATCGGATCAGGACAAAGAGAGGAAAGGCATTGCACTTAACATCATTGACAATGAAAAATGAATTATTTCATCAAGGATGTTCCGACAGAAAGATCACATGTTGTAACTGTCTTTTAAGATGGTTAATATTTAAAGTACAATCATTCAGAGCCGTGTACGTAGTTATTTATTAAGTCTAAAAACATTCATTGTTGTCACCCATCGTATTTTTCAGAAACTACTGCCTGGACATATTCACCTATAGCTGGAGTTTATAGGGAAATTTACCCTTCATGTAAGCAAATTATGACATATGACTTTGCTTATTGTATTGCTCGGGCCAAAGCGCTGTCCCTGTGGTAGGAACCATGTTTGGATTCCACGTGTTGAAAAAAAAAAAAAAAAAGTCAACCAATAATGTTAGAATTTCTAAAAAACTGCCTTTAGTTTTAATCGTCAAGGACCTTTGAGGATACAGTCAGTGGCAAAGACATGCAAGGACTGTAGAGCAACCGCTCTGTACGTACTCTAATTTTGAGAAACGTTATAATGTTAAGAAAAAGAAGAGTACCTTCTTCCCTCGCTGTGCTGGTCCTCAAGTCAGGGAACACATCACTATTTTCATCGGGCGAGGAAAGGTCCTGCAGGAACGCTGTCAGACGATGAGACGGAGCCTCACTGTTGTTCTGGCTCATCTCCGGCTCCAAGAACTCTGCAACAGCAAGTGTAGAACTGCCCAGTGTTACCCAGCATGTCAGTCCAGGCCAGTCTGTATGTGGCTATCTGCACTTTGTGTGTGTTATGTTTTCACGGCTGGCCTACTGACAAGGACTCCAGAGAGAGATATCGTTGTGCTGCTTAGTCTTGCACCATGTGGGAGACTCTGTCCAGACTAGTTTGCTGACAGGTGACACTGTCTGACTGCCTAAAATACCAGAACTGGCACTCCTCAACACCCAGCGCACTCGGGCTGAATCAGTGTTGCTTAGTGCTCGACCTCGCCTTGCCTTGCCTCGCCTAACAAACGACAGCTGTCCGCAACGAGATGCCATGTTTGCCCGAAAGGCCGGGGCTGATGCGCCTCTTTGTTTGTTTATTGTCCCCTCTGTTTGTTAAATGAGAGTAAGCTGAGAACCTGTCGCTCAGACTTTCCTGGAAGCTTAATATTTATTTGTGAAATGCACCCGCGCACTGACAAGGGTGGAGAAAGAGGTATACTGTCAGAAGTTGATGTAAGCCATTCCTTCAGCACTTGTGATGGCATGCATGGAGATGCATTAAATTGCAACTGAAGACAGAGCTGTATGAGGGAATATGTATGCTGTTGTAAAATTAGAAAGGGCACGAACTCATTAAACCTCGGCCTACATACAGGGAAGTTCTGTCAAAACTTGCCTGGTAATGAATGACCTGGCTCCAAACAAAAATATGAGGATTTATCAAGTGGAACCCATGAGAACAATGTGTTCCCGGCTGTCAATTTTCAGAAAAATATGATCATTTGTCTTGCATTTCAAAGTCAAAGCCAAACAACAATCCAGGGTCAGTTTAAAGGTGTAGCCGCTGCATCTTTACTGTGTAATACAAGAGTTTCAAGACTCATTTGCTGTTTTATGTTTAGGTGCCAGTTATATGAGTGGCTAACAAGTACAGCCGTCACTGGAATCACCACTGCGTGTTGACTATAGCGGACATTTTTATCATTGTCACAATTTTTGCCGCTAGACTCAAATAAAAGTGCAGCCATGCCGACGCCACGGTGACATCCGTCATGGACCAATCGACCACGAAATCACCCAAATCAGAATCAGATTTAAGACCCGCGGTTGATCTACATGTTTAATAATTGATAAATAATATCAATTCTGATTTGCTCCACCGCAGATTTTATTTCTGTTTCTTAAGCAATTGCTCCGCAAACCTTGTCATTTATATCCGCAGTAGCATCCGTTCTATAACTGTCAAACCAATTGTGTTGGTCAAGGTCTGATGTAAATGGCTTGTTTGTATTTCGCTGGCTAAACGAAGCATGATTTGTTCCGTTTTGCTCAGGAAAAATGAAAAAGGTAGAAATGTGTGTCAAGTCTGTGAATGAAGGGAGAGGCAATGGGCCCAAGGTGGGTACAATTGTCAGAAATTGGCATATTTATAAATACTACAGCGAACATTACATATTTGACCTTTCACATTTTTCTGTTATTCAGCCAAGTTATATGAGGAGAATTTCAGCCCTTAGTGCTCTGCTTTTGTGTCTACATGCACTTTATATTTAAAAAAAAAAAAGGCATTTTGTATATGATATACAGTATCAGAATTGTAATCTAAGGGGGAAAAGCCTTTTGTGGCTTAAACATATTATTCAGTGTCGGGGCTCGTCAAATTCTTTTAAATAGCACAGGATACACGACAGAAACGACACATGAAGCATTTAGCACAAGCCCTTTAGTTTTTTGGATCTCTGGATGGATGATTGGATGGATGGTCTTCTATCAAGCGAATTTGACATTTGAGGCTGCTGGGTCTTATTAGGCCACCAGTTGTGTGGTGGCACTGAAATGGAAGAGTGAATAAAGATGACTTTATAAATGATAAATGCCACTGTCGAATGTTTACTCATCCTTGTTTCTTTTGTTTGCATCATTTTCCGAAGGAACTTACGGAAAATGTTGTCACGTAATGGGAAAAAAAGAAACCCCTTCAACTTTACCTTGATCTGCTGGTGACAACTCTGGCCTCGCAGCCACGGATACGTCTCTCTGCTGTTCTGATTGGTCGAGCGGTGAGGTCTTCGTCAGAGGACATACAGAATGGGGCTCTGGATTATCCCCCATATGGTTGGTGTTTTCGTCCACAAGATGGAGGGATGCTAATGATGACGTTGGAAAATCAGCTGGCTGGAGCTCGTTGTCCTCTGAGCAGAGCTGTAAACCCTCATCTGCCATTTTCGCGACAAAGACGAAAGAGTGGAGCTAGGTTTTACCGAGGCGGGGAAGCAGCACGACGCTCTGTGCCACGGAGCTGTTGATCACATACTATCAGCTTACAATTACACTCATGGCCGAGGACAGAGAGGGTGACGGTAGAGAGTTCATGGATGCCATGTGTTGTGGAGGTAGACCTCGTTCTGCAGCCTGAATCCCTGGTTTAAACACATCCTGGAGCAATGTGATGACATTGCCTTCTGTCGATCACTTGTATACTCAAGGGGAGTTTATATAAGTGCTACTCTGCTTCACAGTCATTCGCCTAAAGGGATCCATACCTGGCGCCCACAGAACAACGGCTGTGGGTTAGCGAGCGGCTGGATGGTTCAGTGACAGGCTCATTTACTCCCTGACATTGGCTCTTGTGCAGGAGAATGACTGACTGAAATGCCTGTTTCCTCCTCAACGTTTCACGCATCACCTCGAAAGAACACCTAAAGACAGAAATGTTAGAGTCAGAGAATTACCTCTCTGGAACCAGAAGCCTCTTGTGTTCAGGGCACATCGTCATCGTCAAAGATTTTAACTGGTTTCGAAGATTTCCCAGAAACGTCAACATCTCACAGAATAATTCACATGTTTTTCTACGCCAATACATTCATGTGCCGCAGAAACTGATCAAAACGTAACTAAATAATGAACCTTTGACTGTCTTCAAAATGGTGGCATCTGGCCGAGCAGGTTAAAGAGAACAGACACTGACGCTGATACTGATTTTTGTTTTCAATGAAATCCTCGGTCAATGAAAAGCTCCACGGAAATGTTACTGCTTAGTAAACCATGAAAAACGACGAGCATAGTCGCTGTGACATTTAATGTGATGGTCGGATCATAAGAGGCGGGACTGGAAATAACTTGTGCTCCTGCGAGAAGTCAAAGAACATGTAGATGTCTTTTTTTGTTCTTTTGGAATCACCAATGAGGAATTTAAAAAATTCTTCATACGAAAATGTACAAAATCTACCCTCATAGCTGAGAGAGCGAGAGAGAGCGAGAGAGAGAGAGAGAGCTACATTACAGCAGGTCAGTGGCGAAAATTAAAGAGATTAAATCTGCTATTTACACAACATTCAACCAGAGACATATTTAAACCCATATCTGATAAGAGTAGATGTAAATCTCATGACGCAAATGTCCCCTCAGTAGAACGAGCAAAGCAGTATAACACTGTGCTTTGCGTCGAGAAGTCCATCGGGTTTCCTTTAAGGAGGTCTGTTCAGTCTCGGGCCGATATCACGAAGACCGTTACGCGGTAAAGATTTTAATTCAGCCGCAGCTTGCTCCCCCATGCAAGCGTCTGGGATTAGTCTGCTTTTTTTTAAAGCCCATACCTTCGATAACGACGATCGAACCGATGTTGCACCGAAGTATCGCGTGGCTGCGACGCAGGAGAAAAAAAGTCTAGTTTCGCAAACCGATTTGTGTTTAGGGATCATTTGTTTGCAAATAATGACAGATAGTTTAGGTAATTATTGTATCTATCGAAGGCAAAGTTGGAAAAAAAAATCCCGCAAAAATATGGCGTCGATTTTCAAATTCTGCTCCCAACAAGTCGTGATACAAGGCATTTGCTTTAAATGCCCTTTAAAGTGTCAGGGGCATCAAAAAGCATTGTTGCATTGACAACATGACTATCTGGACCTACTAGTTCTGAATCTGCGAAATTGCATGTTACGAAAAAAAAAAATAATTCAAAACGCAGTCGCTTTCAGCAAACGGAGCACCGGGCGAAGAATTTAGATTTGTGGTTGGGACGTCGTAACACAGATTAAAAGTGAAGGCATTCAAAATGGTGACATCATTGAGATGTATCCAGTGGTACGCAGTTTCTAATTAAATCTGGCGATCCTTATGTCTCGTCAATTTCACGCGTCTCCTGAAACAACGTCCATTGGCGGATCTCGTACAGAAAGAGCTAGTGAGAATGTAGTACGCAAATAGTAACATCGCCTTGTTGTATATTACCTTTTACAGCAGCACACCTGCAAACATCGATCACTATCACAGTCCCGACTTTCAAGCCAACATCAGTTGGTTGAAGCCAAAGATATCGGTTCTGCAAACACAGCCTGTCCTCAGTGGTGTATGTTCGAGTTCAGTTGCCGTTTAGGGTTACATCCCAAAAGTGGGATGGCTGACATTCGCCATATCTGCGTAACACCTTGAAGCTTCCCATCGTCCCGTACCTAAGCTCGTAATTACGTGTGCACGGGGGCTGAACGTGCACTGAACTTTCAAAAATGGCAACTTCCGTTTTAGGCAGCGTCCCTACAACCAGAATTTTTCTTTGCCTCGATCAGAAAATTCAGCAGCGTGGGACCGTATGCACCTACCTGGGGCAAGACAGAAGGGCCGGGCGGCGGAGGAAGCCAACGTTTCATCGACATCCATGAAGCGGCGAAGAGACGTGGCCGGACCCACACGTGGCTCGGATCAAACCAACCACCGGCCTCGATCCTCACACCATCCTATGTCCTTCCGTCCCCCAACTCCTCCTATCCTGTACTGCCTCTTCTCCCGTGTCCTCCATCTTTAAAAAAAATCCCGTCCACTTGGTGGTCGTCCGTCCCCTGCGAGTGACACTTTTTCCCACGTTGACATTCCTCCGCTGATAAGTCCCGTGCTTTAATCAAAAATCGAGCCCCCAATGGAAGCATGACTCACTTTTTTGGCTTTACTTTTACATGTCTAAGCAAAGAATAACCCCCCCCCCCCCAAAACACAAAGACTTTTTTTTGAGGGTTGAAAATTAAATAATCTTAAAAAA